>JAPKLW010000276.1:591747-668243 GCA_026898455.1 Plectranthus barbatus | reverse complement strand
TCTTGAGAGATGGCTTGGTCTAAGGTTTTCACTAATTATTAATTTCTAGTGTCAAAAGCATCCTGACATGGTAGTGAAATTAAATGGATTGGGGCTTAAAACCCGCAGTTCTGGTTGAGGGTGACATCGTAAACGTCTACGAGTGTAGCTTGCGGTGGGAACTCTTGGGCAATTAGTGGAAAACATTTTGTATTTTATTTATTAAAAGGTTTTCAATGCATTTGTTTTCGAAGTTCAACATGTATGTTCTTATTTAAGATTCTTTATTGTTTCAGATATGTCTATGTCTATTGTCGATCATTTACTTGCTCTCAATCCTCTAACTGGTCCGAACTTCCATGAATGGAGTTTCTGCATCAAACACATCCTTTATCTGAAAAATCAAGCACATGTTCTTTACATGGATCCACTGTTGCGTTCTCAAAGAGGTGTGTGCGAACTTGAGCTTGAATTCTATGACAGATGGGAGGATGCTGATGAGTCTGCCTTCTGGCTCATCACGGGTTCCCTGTCTAGAGAGTTAAGGCATAAGTATGAACACCTCGAAAGATCTGGAGAGCTTTGGAAGGAACTCTCGACGGCTTTTGGCAAAGTGGAGCGAACTATTAACTGTAAGCTTGTGCACAATCTTGTGTGCAAGAAGATGGTTGAGGATAGTTCAGTGACTATGCACATGATGTCTGTGATTGATCTCATGAGACAGTTTACTGTGCGGGGTGGTAATATCAGTGCGCAAGGCGAGATTGATATTATCTTGAATTCTCTTCCGGAATCCTATCATGACTTTAAGGTAGTTGCTGCTGCAAAGGGAGAGTATGCTCTGCATGAGCTGCTTGAGGATCTTGTAGTGGAGCAATCTACCATGCGAGCACGGAAACCTGTTCTGTCTGGCTCTAGTACTGGTTCGACAACCTCTAAGGTTGGAGATGATGGTGCTGAGAGCAAGTTCAGGAAAACAGGCAGTGATAGCAAGTCTAGGAAGGGGAAGAGAGCTAAGGTCACTCCAAAGAAGAACGAGTGTGCTGGATGCGGAAAGGTGGATTGTCCGAATGCTAAGGGACAAGGTACGTCATTTGCATTTGTAACGGAAACATGTTTAGCATCGGTTTCTACTCATTCGTGGGTAGTGGATACTGGAGCTACTGATCATGTTTGTTACATTTTGCAGGGGTTCACACCGAGGAGGGTGCTGAAGAATGACGAGGTTACCATCTCGATGGGGAACGCAGCACAAGTGAGTGCAGCTGCCATTGGAGATTTCACCTTGTACTTTGATGATTCCATTTTAACATTGAGAGATGTTTTATATGTGCCGGATTTTCGGCGGAACCTTATTTCAGTTTCCAAACTTTTTGTTGATGGATATTCAGTTATTTTTTATAGTGGTGTTTCTATCATTGGTAATAACGGTGTTATCTGTCGTGGAATGCTGAATAATTCTCTCTATGTTGTTAACTGTAATCATAAGTCTT
The DNA here is from genome assembly GCA_026898455.1 of Plectranthus barbatus. Lineage (NCBI taxonomy): Eukaryota > Viridiplantae > Streptophyta > Magnoliopsida > Lamiales > Lamiaceae > Plectranthus > Plectranthus barbatus. The sequence continues at coordinate 666,771 of JAPKLW010000276.1, read as the reverse complement.
CCGCAAGTATTGCATGTAATTCATCCGTAATTGATAATCCTAGGAAGAGAAAACTTACTTCTTCTGATGAGGATCTTACATATCTCTGGCACTTGAGACTGGGTCACATCAGCTTGAAGCGGATTCAGAGACTTGCAGATGATGGTACATTGGACCTAGTTCGGGCTGTACCTTATCAAGTCTGTGAATCCTGCATCGAGGGCAAGATGTCAACTAGGCCTTTCAAGGCTAGTCAGTCTCGAGCAGAGGAAGTGTTGGAATTGATCCATTCTTACTTATGTGGACCGATGTCCACGCAGGCTCGTGGAGGGTACGAGTACTTCGTCACTTTTATTGACGATTACTCAAGGTACGGATACGTTTACCTGCTTCGCTACAAGTCTGAATGCTTTGAGAAATTCAAAGAGTTCAAGGCTGAGGTAGAAAAGAAGGTCGGGAAAACTATCAAGTCACTGCGATCTGACCGCGGTGGCGAATACCTCGGTAACGAGTTCCTGCAGTATTTGTCAGAAAATGGGATTACATTCCAGTGGACTGCACCGGGTACTCCCCAGCAAAATGGTGTAGCTAAAAGAAGAAATAGGACTCTTCTAGAGATGGTAACATCAATGATGAGTTATGCAAACTTACCAATTTCGTTTTGGGGCTACGCATTGGAGACAGCAGCTTACGTACTTAATGTGGTGCCTTCTAAATCAGTTCCTAAGACTCCTTCTGAGCTCTTCCTTGGTCGCAAACCCAGTTTGTGCAAGTTTAGAGTATGGGGTTGTCCGGCACACGTACTGTCGAAGGAACCTGATAAGTTAGAAAGCAGGTCAAAAGTAATGTTGTTCATAGGGTATCCCAGGCAAACGAAAGGTGGTTACTTTTACTGTCCTGAGAGTCAAAGAGTCGTTGTTAGCACCAACGCTAGATTCTTAGAGGACGAGTATGTGAGTAATCACAAGTCAATGAGTGATATCGTTCTTCAAGAAATTGAGAACGAGAATGCAATTCCAAGGGAAGGGGAACGTGTAGATGTGGGTGCTCCTGTAAGAGGTACAGCACCACAGACACGTTCTTCAGTGCAAGGTGCAGGACCACAAGTCACTTCACCTACTACTGACACGGCACCGATGCCTCGTCGCAGTGGGAGAGTTATTTTCCAGCCGAAAAGGTACATGTTCATGGGTGAGTCTTCGGACTTGAGCCTGGAAGACGGACATGAGGACTCTGACCCACTGACTTACGAAGAGGCAGTGCAGGACAAGGATGTTGCCAAATGGCGTGTCGCCATGGATTCTGAAATTGAATCCATAACTGCTATGGATGTATACCAGAAAACTGATTTGCCGGATGGCTTTAGGGCCATAGGGTGCAAATGGGTATACAAAAGAAAGAAAGGGGCGGATGGAAAGATAACGACTTTTAAGGCCAGGCTGGTGGCAAAGGGTTATAGTCAGAAAGAGGGCATTGACTATGACGAAACCTTTTCACCCGTAGCCATGCTCAAATCCATCCGGATACTCCTTGCCATTGCTGCGCATATGGACCTCGAGATCTGGCAGATGGATGTCAAAATCGCTTTTCTAAATGGTTACCTTGAAGAAGGTAGGGACATCTACATGCAGCAACCCGAGGGTTACATAAGCAAGGGCGAAGAACATCTTGTCTGGAAGCTTAGGAAGTCCTTGTATGGACTTAAGCAGGCTTCAAGGTCGTGGAACTTACGTTTCAACGATGTGATTAAATCATATGGATTTGCACAGTTGGAAAACGAAAGTTGTGTTTACCGACTTTGTGTCAGTGGGAGCGTGGTCTTCTTTGCACTATACGTTGATGACATACTCCTATTTGGAAACAACGAGCGAGTGATGTCCGAAATCAAAGTTTGGTTATCCGAACAGTTCCAAATGAAGGATCTGGGTGAAGCTGGCTACATTCTTGGGATTAAGGTCTTACTAGATCGTAAAAGAAGAATGTTGAGCTTATCCCAGGCATCCTATGTGGATACTGTGATAGCCTGGTTCAGCATGAAACTCGCCAAGAAAAGCTTGCTACCTTTCAGACATGGCGTTCGTCTTTCTGGTGGGCAGTGGCCTCAGACATAGCGGGAGAAAGACGAGATGAGTCTTGTACCATACGCCTCGGCGGTGGGTAGTCTCATGTATGCGATGTTGTGTACCAGGCCAGATATCTGTTATGCCGTTGGCATGGTAGCAAGATATCAGTCTAACCCTGGACAGGCGCACTGGACTGCTGTAAAGCATATCCTCAAGTATTTGAAAAGAACTAGGAATTTCTGCCTAATTTATCAAAGTGAGGATTTGTGCCCTGTGGGTTATACAGACTCGGATTTCCAAGGGGACCAGGATGAGAAGAAATCGACCTCAAGTTATGTGTTTACCCTGGGATGTGGAGCTGTATCTTGGAGGAGCTCAAAGCAGAAATGCATTGCTGACTCTACCATGGAGGCGGAATATGTCGCCGTCTCCAACGCCTCGAAAGAGGGGGTGTGGCTCCGGAACTACCTTTTAGAGTTGGACGTGATTCCGAGTTTGCCGAGGAGCATCACAATTTATTGTGATAACTCTGGTGCAGTGGCAAACTCAAAGGAACCGCGGTCTCACAGGGCAAGCAAACACATAGAGAGGAAGTACCATATCATAAGAGAAATCGTATCGAGGGGCGATGTGCTGATTAAGAAGATTGACACTGCTCACAATCTTGCTGATCCGTTTACAAAGAGCTTGCCGCAGAAAGTTTACGAAAGACATATTCGTGAGCTGGGTCTGAGGTGGATGCCGACCACTGATAGTGGTTAAAGAGACAGCAGACTAGATAGACGGATTGTATACTCTGTAATAGCTTAGTTATGCTTTGAGTATAAGTGGGAGATTGATGGGTTTTGTATACTGAAAGCATTTATTACAATGAGTATACAACGGTTTATTTCTCCTATTTGTTAACAATCTTACATGTATGATCAATGGTATCCTCTTCTCTCACCGATAGGGATGATCATACGGCGTGTTGTAGATCGCAGAAGATAGTATGATCACTTGACCTAGTGAGACATAAACCTGATCACAGCCGAGACAGCGTATGAGGATACGTCTGTCCGAATGGCTGCGGCATTGTCGGAATAAGTAGTCTGTCTTGGTTACTTGACATGCTGGTACGCAGAGGTGGCGTATTGATGGACCGCAGTGAGATATATTCGTCTGTCTGACATCAGCGAATAAAAGATCTCGTTATATTGATTGAGTCCAAACCCTAACGAAGGTTCAAGTGTTTGCACGGGTTGACTGTTGTTTTGACTTGCCATGGTGGAGAGCCTAAGTAACGTGCTCGTATATCCGCCTGAGACTGGACTTAGGTAACCATATCCGAGTAATAGGATGGGGACATTACCTGAGGAGCTCAATAACATTCATCGTGCCAAAGTCCTGCAGGATGATTAAGTTCAGGCACGAGTAATAAGGTTTGAGTGGTACTACTCAGGAATTATAAGATATTAATTAATTGTAGTTAGAGCTTGTCAGAGGCTCCGATTAATTAATGGATGTCCGGTAACCTTAAATATGGGGATTCTCAATTAATGCAACCCGTTCTCATAACGTGGTAATAAAGGGGTAGGTCAGTATTAATTCTGTGGTGAAAAATAATTAATATTAATTAATTAATTGTGTCCTGGGTTGTGGACATGGGAATTAATTAATTTATAGGCCCACTTTATTATTTGCATTAGGTCCCAGGTCTGGCCCAATAAGTGTGGTGAATTGAGCCCAGGAGCCCACTAGGGTTTTATAACCCTAGGTCTATAAATAGACCTCTCACTCTCTGAAATCCTAGCCACTTTCATAAGATTCAAATCAGTTGAAACTCTAAGGAGAGAGAGAGGGGCGCCGATCCTGTTGGAAGAAAGGAGGAGAATTTTCGAATTCTGGTCCTGCTCAAGCCACAGATCTACGGAGTCCTCACCAGTAGTAGATCTGATCAGCACCGGAACATAGATCTGAAGATCTAATCTGGAGAACAACAGATCTTTTCTTCCCTGTTCTTTATTTTTGTTTTTCTCTAGAAATTAGTATTCTAATTTCTGTTTCCGCAGAGAAATCGAATTGCGTGGTTGAATCGAAGTTTGGAATTCAAACGCAAAAGATCGGTACAGAGACGACGGAATTACGGTAATTCTCTAATCCACAAACTTGTATTAAATTCATAGGAGCATGCTAGGGTTTTGAGAAATTTAATTATGAGCAATATCCGTAGATCGATCCGGTTCAGTTTGGTTTTGGTGATTCGGTTCGCGGAAAAACCCTTCAATACATTCCTTGACGAGAAACTGTCTTGGTCTGAAACTGTGAGCGTCTCTCAACAGTTTCTATGTGAAGATTGTGTCCACAGTTTTTGTGACCTTGCTCTGCTCTTCTTCGTCTTGTAGATTTGACAGTTATCTCGTCTGAATGACGTCTTCTTCAAAACTATTCCACAGTTTTGATGGCTTCCTTCTTCCTAGACTATTACAACTTGATCATCCTATACAAAGATTACATGAGGTAATAACTTTAAGACCTAAACTTTGGTATATAATTTTGACACATCAAATATCAAATTAAGGTAGGATTTCTACATCAATACCTAACAATATGTAATTTAAATAATTTTATAAAAACGGTCCGGTCCAACCCAAATGACCGATTTCCTACTACAAACCGTTTGTCAAACCAAATTATACGATTTGAAAAGACGGTTTGATCCGATTAACCGACCAAATTAATTTGGTTTGGCCGGTTTCGGCCAAGCCGTGTACACCCCTAACTCTAGCCAGGTTTACAAAATGCTAGCTGTATAAGAGTGCCATTAACATAACCACCAAGTCCTCATCAGCATTCGAACTGCATGGTTTCCTAAAGACAAAAGCTCTCTCTATGATTTCAAACCATTTCATTTTCAGCAGAAAGCCAAACAAACAATCAGTTGGAAAAAAAAAAAAAAAACCATCATACAAAACAGGTGAAGCTTTTACTGAATCAGTAGCCACGCAACAAACAAAAAAAGGCAGCATTTTTCTTTCTATGTACACCGCTTAAACAGAACACCAATTATAACATGAAAGAGATTCTTTCTTCCGACATTGCTAATCAAACAAATGCTGATGAAGGAGAGTGGGGAGGAACTAGCGTCTTGATTTCCTCGATTACTAGCGCCTAGCGATTTTTACAACATTGGCTGAGGAAGGAGAGTGGAGAGGAATTTGACGAAGAAATAACAAACTTCCATGGATATTATTAGGGGAAGAATTCGTTTCGAAACGGTTTCACCATTTTCTATATTTTTTTACTCTAAAAAAGTTACATTATTTGAAACAAACCATCTCATTTAAGTGTTTGCCTTAGGGGTATATTGAAAAATACCAGGTCAAGTATGAAAAATATTTCAATATTTTTCTATCACTAAATTATATCTAATATCAATTGAATATACCCTTCACTATTTAAAAAAATATCTTAATATTTTTTTATCACTGAATTATACCCTAATATTTGATTTAATCAATTAAAAATACCTTCACTTGTTAATGGTGTTAAAACTTTGATGAATCATACATTAAATAATGTGCGATATTTTCCTTTTTCTTTTTCTTTTTTTCATATATGTGGCATATATTATATTGAAATAAATGTGTGATTCATTAAAAATTTAATACCGATGTAGGGTATTTTTAATCGATAAATCAAACATTAGAGTATAATTAAATTATATAAGACACTTTAGAATATTTTTTATTGTGGAAGATATTTTTAATTGACAAAATATAACATTATGAAACAATTGAAGGAAAAGAAAATATTATCATATTTGTCATAATTTTCGCGATATTTTATACGTATTGCTATACAAGCCCGAGCCCAAATCTATTATCTTTCCATATCATATAATTAAAGAGTTTCGAATAATTTACACATATTTAATTAAAAATATTGATTAAAATCATATCATTTTTGCAATTATTAATTCATTGAGTATTGTGTATGTTCCACCAATCATATTTTTAAATATTAATTAATATTTGATCCATAACTTATACTTATTAAATATATCTAAATTTAGAAGATTATAAAATTATAATCATTAATATGTGTAAATTTATATAATTAACATATAATGAATTTAATATATCACAAACTTTATTGATGATTGCCATAATATATTATTTTTTAGTCAAAAATATATTTTGCTTATTATTCATTACATGTATACAATTTGAAGTGGATTATATACAATTCATTGTTATAAGTATATTCTTATTAGTATTTTATATATATATCAATTTAAATGTCTTTTAAAATATTACAGATTTTTCTAATTTATAAATCTAGTAAAACATAAGAGCCATTTGCATTGAAAATGTGCAATGGCCCATTGAAATCTGTATTAATCGGGCCTTGACTCAAATGAGTTAGGCCCAATTTATTTTTTAAAAAAAAAAAAAAAACACAGGGAATACAGATTCTGAATTGATAACGACATCTCCAGTTAAATCTTCGCCTCTCTTCAATCTATATTTACAAATATTCTTGAATATCAGCATGTAAATCACTCCAACTTTTGATCTGCAAAATTCCCGCATCCGTTTCTGTTAAACCTCGTAAAAACCCTTAAAGTCAAATTTATTTATTTATTTTGGTAGCTAGTGAATGGATGGCGATTCTCTCCGACTATGAAGAGGAAGACCAGAAGAAGTCATCGTCGGCGGTGAAGCCGTTTAGCGCCCACTCTCGACCCCTTGGATCCGTTGGGTTTCTAAAGAGGGTTTTTGAGTTCGTCGCGAGGGAGAGCGATCTGTTCAGTAGCGATTTGCTGCTGAGGGATGTCAATGCAGTAGTGAGAAAGGTCAAGCATAAAGTGGAGGAACAAGGCAGTAGGGGAGAGGAAACAGAAGGAAGTAGAGAAGGATGCGGAGAAGGAGATTCCATCGAAGGAAGAGGTTATGACTGATAAGGATTAGTCTGAGAGTAAACCAGAAGAGGAGGCGAAGGGGTATGCAAATTTTCAAACTTTTTGTTTTATTCCTTTATGAATTTGTTGGGGTTCAATGTGGAACTGTTGTTGTTCATGGGTTATTGTTAATTATGAGTTTGTTGTTACTCAAGTCTGTGTTTTTAAAATTTAAATTGAAAAACATTTAGATGTTAAATATAATTTGTTATTATTCAGTTCACCGCAATGTAGAATGTGCAGTGTTTTAATCAGGTGACTATTCTAATTATTACTATGCTTGTTGATGTTACTCTTGTCGTTGATGTGCAAAACTAAATTAGGTTAGTTTGTTTGCAAGTTGGCTATAGTTAGTTATGTATCATGAATATAGATGAGTATTGCAATTTGCAACATCTCTTTGATGCATTCTTCATGATTTGGTCCACTTTTCTTGTTGAGTTGCATCACCCGGTATATTTGTACTTGGATCATGAAAGTCAGCAGCATCTTGATCCAGATTAGAGTTTTGCTTTATGATTTTAAGAGTGAGATTTCAAAACTGTAGGTGTTAAAAACTTCTACACTGTGATGCGGTGTCAAAACATTATAGTTTTAGTTAATTGGTTCCATATAAACTGAATTGTGGGTCAGTTGGATCTCTAGCATTTTGATTTCTGTTTCTAAAACAAATGCTTCTCTAAGTATACCTGGCATTGTATCTGTTCTAACAGCTAGTTTTCTTTCGAGCAGCTCCTAATAACTTAAACTGCCTTGATATGGAGAAGTACTCTTGGGGTCAATCTCTTCAAGAGGTTAACATTCATGTTCCTGTGCCACGACCTGGAACAAAGTCGCGATTTATTGTATGTGAAATCAAGAAGAAACATCTGAAAATCGGGGTCAAAGGCCAGTCTCCAGTTATTGATGCAAGTCTGCATATCTTTCCCTTTCTCATTTCCTAACCACACAGTTCATTAGTATTCACTATTATTTCTTTTTATCGGTGCCATTCAAGTTCTTATTTTGTCATTTGAATCTGCAGGGTGAACTTTTCAGTCCTGTCAAGGTTGATGACTGTTTCTGGAGTTTAGGTGCGGTATAATATTGAACTATGCAATGATATAGAGTCTGTGGTTTTTATTGTAAGCTTTTCTAACTGTAAACCATGAGTTAAAATCCAAATTTATTATTTGATTCTCCAAAGGACCAGAAATCTGTCTCCATTCTCTTGACCAAACAAGACCAGATGTCATGGTGGAAGGTATTTGGTGAAGGGTGAGCCCGAGATTTACACTCAAACGGTAGAACCAGAAAGTAGCAAACTATCTGATTTGGAGATCCTGAGACCCGTTCAACCGTGGAAAAAATGATGGTTAGATTTGAGTGTGTCTCTTGACCCTTTTCTTCTCTTTGTTCATCTTAAACCTTCATGCAACATTGCTGCTTGCTTCTGCCAAAATGCCTCTGTCTTTGTGTGACGTAGATACTATTTCCTGATTTCGACTAATTAGTGAAGCAGGCATTAGAACAGAGAAAAAACAAGCAACTTAGCACTATTTCCTTGAGTTTAAGCTATAGGTATGGAGAACCTTTTAGATGGAGTTTGACAATGTAAAAACAATGAAACGAAAATGTCAATTGGCGAATACTTTCCATCATTGGAAGTGAACCATCGATGCTTCCACTCAAACCTAATGGAGGGAGAGTTTTAATAACTTTTGAGGCAAAAGCAATGGGTGTGTTTACTTATTCTGGGATTGTTGCACAATGATGGTCCAGATTTTCAGTTCGGAATACTGATTGTACTTTGCAGAACAAAATACTTGACAGCTGATCCCTCTCATCACTTCTGACCATTTGATTTGCTATGATCTGTATTTGTTGGGTTGTCCCTTTATCTATCTTTTTATTCTCATCTTTATTTGTTTGGAAACTCTTTGGTTCAGTTCGACCAGCGACAGAAACAAATGGGCCTTCCAACAAGTGAGGAGATGGAGAAAGAGGTGTTACTAAAGAAGTTCATGGCTGAGGTACTGTTTCATCATTGTCTACCACTGTCTTTTCTCCATACGACTCCAATTCGATTGATTCCTCCACGTTGTTACTGATTAAACCATGTATTATTTTGCAGCACCCAGAAATGGACTTCTCAACGGAGAAGATCAGTTAGGGAGCTCGCCTCCTAGGATGCTGCACAGCCGGACACAAGTGTATGGATCCCTGCTACTGAATTTTTACTTCTCTCTCTCTCTTTTTTTTTTTTTTAGGTTTCCATATTTCATTGTAGATTCCTCTGGTTTATTAGTCTGTGTTTTCACTAAGTAAAGATGATTCTCCGCCTTGTCTCAAAACCTCTGAGACTGACCTTTTCGATATCGATGTGTTATGCAGTTGCATAACATGATGAGATTGAACAGAATTTGAGATCAAAATCTTCAATCAGTGAAGTGAGCCCTGGATTGTTGTAGTGCCTGTCTCAATGTCTTTGATTCATTGAACTTAATATGGGAAATGGTTTGTTCCCTTGAACCAAAGATAGGGGGTCCATCAATTAGTTGGCTCAGGCTTTTATTACATGGCACCAAAAAAAGATCATTTTCAAGGTCCTTGTCCGTAAAAAGTAGTGACACATTGTCCTCTTGTAATAAAAGATTCACTATATAATTGGCCTAACAAGATGGTGATTCCTTTGTTTTCTTGTGTTCTTGCCAACCTCCACCCATATTTCATTACACCTCCCCTTCTAACAACATTCCCACTTCATTTCTATTTCAGAACAAAAATGTTCTCACTTCCACTCTAACATCTTCAAATTTTCAAATTTCGAAAGTTAGGTCGGAGTAGTACAGCAGTACATGAGCATACTCTAGAATAATATAATAATACTTTAAGTTTACTAACTAGGTAATCAGTCTAACAATAAATTTAAGTATCACTAACAGAAAAACGATCATCCACATCACAACAATCTAAAACTCGATAGTAGCTTAGGGTCCAAAGGAGAGATGTCATTCTAACTAGGATAGTGCAACAATTCCCTTCATCATCCCTCAAGCCAAGTAATGTGATATACTAATTGGGATAGTCTTCCCGCACCACAACTGTCGATACAAATTAACAAGTATCGAAGCCAACTAATTAGTGTTCCAATCAAAATGTGCAACAACCTCGTCAATAGAGAACTCATAATACAACATCTGAAATACATCGTCCTTGATGCAACGGACGGTAGCATTCACTTCAAAATTTCAAGTTTGATACAAAACGAAGAAAGGGAGAATCGATTCAAAAATCTTTTATTCAGATATTTTAAATATAGAATGTCTCTTAAGAGGATATAAAGTAGTAGCAAATTTTGGCCGAAGAGAAATTTGGACATGTTAATTTCATTACAATTTCCAAGTATTGGTTTTTGTTTGGGAAAACTATAATCTTGTCTGGTTGCAATAATTGTACAAAACTGATAAAAGAGGGGGAGACATCTTATCTTGTTGAAGAAAAAGACAAGAATTATTGTGAAATTGTTAGGGGAGTGGTGAATGAATGGTGATATCCCACAAGACAAAAGTGAGTTTAGAGGCTTCCACTTTTCTGCATTTGTCTCTACAATGAGTGTGTGTTAGTGTGTGTCATCACATCACCAACCACACTCTCACACACACATTCAAACTTCTCATTCCACTACTTGCTCACTTTGATAGCTTCTATTTCTGTCTCACTCTCTTTTTTTTTCCCAATTAATTGGGATTGTTGATGCATTAAATTTCGCGGATTAATTTTAAGACTGAATACTCAACATAATAAAGAATTGTTGAAAATTTTTATTAATGAGAATAAAGCAGAAAATACTGGATGCTTTTACAATGAGAATATGAGTATTTATTGGGAGAAAACCCTAAATATACAAGGATTGAAGATTTAGATATAGTAAGATATATCTAAATCTTTATCTACTTTTATTAGATTTATTCATATTCAAATCTAATATAGATATGATTAAATCTTGTCCAAATAGGAAATAAGATATGCGATATATTCTATAATTTATCCGGTTGATCGTGTGCTTCGAGCATCCGTTCACTGAGGTGGTTTGATCGCTCTGCTCGTAATGTGACTCAATCACTATACCGGGTCGATATAGATTGGACCGTTGGACTTGGCTCTTTTTGTTGGGTTGCATAGGCTCAAAATGAGTAGATCATTTTGGGGCACAACAAGGATAAATAGAGATAATATCCCGATCTATTTACGTTTCCGGGAAAATAGCTTAATATATTGTTGTAAGTCAATACGACATTGTTTTATCCTTTCTCTCATCGGCTCTTCTAGTTCAAGAAACAACTCCATGTTAGAAGATTTGTGAATTGCCAGCCATTTTTAACATGATGATAAAAAGAAGTCCTTTTGAAATCTCATGTGAGATATCAAGTGATGTTTAACTATATAATCATCAATTATTAACGAAGTTAACTCGTTTTGATATAATTTATATACAAAAATAAAATAGGAATATTTTTAATTGATAGCAATATATTGTAGTATTTTTCTAAAATAACAATAATTTAAAGGGTTATCCATATTTACCCTTTTAATTATTTCTATATTTATATCTACTCTACATTATTTTGGGCTTATTTAATAGATAGCTTTTAATCCAAAAACCAACTTGTTTAATAAAATTAAAATGTGGGTCTTGGATTTCATCATGGAAATATAAATATAATATTTTATTCACCCCAAACTCCAATAATGCGTTGCGGCTATTTATTTATAAATATATTCCGATACTTGTCTACTTTTTTGCTGAAATTCCACCAATTATAATAATAAAATAATATTGACGGCTACCATTGAAATTTGGACACAACAAAAAAAACCATCAATGAAAATGTTGGTTGTTGAAATGTTTCTCAACCACATCAAATCAATCTTCCCATAAATAATAATGCATCATTAACTTATTTTGAATTTCCCCTCTCCTCACATTCTTCCATCTAACAAAAAAATTTATTTATATGATAAATTAATCACCAATTTCCATGTAAAATGAGAAATAATGATGTCGGTAATTGAAATTAATTGATAGGAAATAGTGAATGAGAGTGAAAGGTACGTGCCACTACTTTATTCTCAAAATAATGCGAATATTCTCCACTAACCCATACATACTTATACATCATGCTTGAGTTGTAAATTTTTTTTTATATTTTATTTAATCCAAACACCTTTTCTTACATGCGTGGAAAACTAGGATTTCCAGAATTGGGTTCTTTTACGAACTGGCTGGCTTCATCATGATGTCTCTCTCTCTCTCTCTCTACACCAAAATATTCTCACACCTTACAACTCACAAGTACATATTAACTTCCTCAAATATAAAAAGAACACACACATATACATATATATATATATATATATACAACGTTGACATTTTCACTAATTCAACCCCTCTTTAGATTCCCTAATGTTGGATCCCTACATTCACACATTTTTTTGCGGCGTTTGCCAAGAATCTAGTGATCTCAAATTAACATGTGTTGTGTATCATAATGTATAGTAGGTGAATTGTCGATTCACGACACAAAATATAGTTTAATTATTGATTCAGTCCCCAAAATATATATGATTTGTCAATTCAGAACCCGAAAGATCAAATAATTATCAATTGAGAACCTGATATTGAGAATCTGGATTGAGAATTGTATGATCTATTGGGTCCTGAATTGAGAATTTTTGTGATCTTTCCGGTTCTGAATTGAGAATTGAACTTTTGGATCCTAAATCGATAACTAAACTATCTTTCGGGTACTGAATTGATTACTCTAGTTTATTATCGTGAAATGTAGTATTTTGTTTCTTTGTATGTCGTCTGAAATCTTATTTGAATTTTGTTAAATATTTAGGTGGTGCCATTTTTTTTCCCAACCCTTAAAATTCTTCATTTTCTGCACCCAAAATAAAATAATAAAAATAAAGAAGAGACATCAAGTTTGAAAGAAGGGTCCCATAAAACCTAAAAAATTCCACAGCAATGAACGTAGCATATATATATGACAAAAATTGCACTATCAGACAATCCACCCCAGCTGTGTTCGTACTTCTCTCTCTCTCCAAATCCCTCCCGTTCAAAACCCTCCCTTTTTTATTCCAACGAATATTATTTTTTTTTAAAAAAATGTTTTCAAGAAAATTATACCATACGACTTCCACCTATGATAAATCCAAATTCATTTTATTTGAAGCCAAAGTTTTTTTTTTTTTTTTTTAAAGTATGAACGCGTATATTTATTATTATTATTATTGAAAAGAAAAAATGGCATCCACGTGGCAGCTGGTTATTCCATGTCGGAATCTTTGGCGATGTGTAAAGACAAAGTGCAACCACGTGACAGAAGAAATCAGCATGAGCTGAGCTGTATGTATACAATTATATTCCAGTTTTTATTTTTATTTTTATTTATGTTTTCTCCAAAAAAAAAAAAAAAACATTAATTTCCTAATGTGGGAATTTTAAGGTTGGGACTAGCTAGTACATTGTCCCATAAGCCATCCAAGTATCTCACTAAAAGTTTGGTATATACCTCCACTCCTTCATTAAAGTTTAATTGAAATATATTCCCATCTACTTTTACAAACAAATTACTAAATTTCTTCTCTTTTTTGGTTTTTTTACAAGACTAATCTTCTAATTTATTAAATCAAAATGCATATGTTATGTATATTAAGTTGCACAAGTGTTAAAAAAAATAGAGAGAAACTAATTAAATTTGACAAATAACTTGGAAGCAATATAAAATATAAATTATATATATAAATAAATGTTTGACTTTAGAAATTTGGAGTAAATTAATTCCCTAGGTGGAATAAATTTTATAAGTGGGATTCTAGTAGTGAGGGTGAAAGTCAATTTATATTGGTTTTTACTATTGAGAGATACTCATTTGGATTAAAAATATATGAGAGACGGTAAAAAAATTTTTTACTGTGAGACGGACCTTAATATATCATTTCAATAAGTTAAATACATTATTTTATTTTTTAAAATTACATTATTTACAACAAAAAATACATCATTTGCAATAAAGAAACACATCATTTCATTAAATTCGTTTCACAATAAAAATGGTGAGACATCATTTGAAATAAAGAAACACATCATTTCATTAAATTCGTCTCACAATAAAAATTATGAGATCGTCTCATCTGAGAACTTGCCAAAATATATATATATAAGTAATTAATTTGTTTTTTTTTTCTAGTTTCTGTTTTTCCTAATTTTTACTCTATAATGATATATTATTCCAATGCCATGTTATTGGAGTAGAGAGTTCTAGAAATATTAATAGTTGGGCTACAAACAAAGAGGCTAGTAACATAATTAAAGTTAGATGTAAATCAAACAAGGAAATAATCTAAAAAAAGATGTCTCTAAAGTTATTTATATTTTGATTTGAATTTGATTAATCTGTAATTAACAATTAAGAGAAACACATGTGAATTATATTAAACTCATGAACATAGTTTATGCTCAAACTCAATAATATTATTGAATTGAGAATCCTGAAACTCAAGTTCGAAATCTTTTCGAATAGCTCAAACTTAATGCGCGCACTGAGTTGATTTTGATGTATATAAACTTTTTCTAATAGTAATAATTGGTGTGACTATAGTAGGGCTAGATGGGAAAATAACTTTTGAAGAGATTAATGTTAGTTGTGATAAGATAGGATAAGCTTCTAACCAATAAGAGTATGGAGATATAGACATGATTAACTAGTTTCATTAGTCTATCTTATAATGTCTCTAGTCAACATCTTACAAATTAACCCTGCAATTATTTCATTTATAAAAACAAAAATCGTATAAAGAAATAATTTGCTTTTATTTTATCAGGCCGGGATGAAAAAAAAAATGATTTTGGAATATATTCATAAAAACTTATGTTATATTAAACAGATTAAAAAGACAAAAACTTGCGTTAGGCACGCCTAAACGATTTAAATGGGTTTTTATCTATACTCAAATAAGGTTTATTAATCCTCAATTAGGATATATTAAATGGGTTTGAGTTGGATTAATGGATAAACCCACCTAAACCGTTTAGACGTGCCTAATCTGAGACCTTCCCGATTAAAATTATTATATGATATCCGTATTCGACCCAAAACCTACATCTTTATAATTAATCCGCATCTAATATTCAAAATGTGTGTTTAATAAATCTCGATTTTGTGTGAGACAATTTCTGATTCATAGATAGAGAAGAGCCACATGAAATTCAGGAACATTCTAATATTGCCATTTCGATTATAACATATGATAAAAATAAATTCTTTTACAAATACATATAAAAAGTGGCTATATTACAATTTTTCTATCATTTTCAAGTGTTTAACATTATTTCTAAATTAAAAGTATTTATAATATTTTATAGATTTTAAAAACAATTAAATTAAACAACGTCTGTAAAATCTCGGGTGATGTGTTTTATAAAAATGGTCATATTTGTGATGTGTTTATAAAAATGACCATTAAAAATATTAGCACTACGAAGTATATGATAAATAGTACTCTTCCGTTCGGATCTAGTGAAAACATCTTGCCTGTAACCAAGAGGTTATAAATTATGTAAAAAAAAATTCATGTGAATAAACTAAAAACTTATAAATAACATATTCATAAATTATAAATAACACTTATTGGAATCCTAAATAACATTTTTAATATGTTAATTATACTTTGTGATGTTAATTATCATTTTTATACAAATAACATCACTGAAAAGGTTAATTAACATATTAAAATATTATTTATGATTCAAATAAGTGTTGTTTATAATTCATGAATATGTTATTTATAAGTTTATAGTTTATTCACAGAAAATAGTTTTTACCTAACCCATCTTCCATATGCTAACATCTAATTACGAAATGCATTTGTTATGATTGAAAAATGCATAAGTAAATGCAAAAAAAAATGCACCATTTTTTTATTGCTAAATTGATGCATTGATCATTTTATATTGGTGCATTTTTTATCAAAACCTAAATAGAATAACAATTTTTATATGCAGATTTGGTGCATTTCTTAAAAATGCATCAATCATGCACAAAAAATGCTCCGAGAATGTGCATTTTTTTGCACTAGATTGTGCATTTTCAGACATGAATAAGTATATTTGGTAATTATTATTTAAGGATGTGTTATAATATAAGTACTACCCTATATATATATATTCTATAAATTCAAAAAAATGATACTCCTTCCGTTCCATTGAAATAGTCTCATTTCTTTTCGGCACAGAAATTAAGGGTTGTGAGCGTAGTTAAATAAATATTTTATTGGCGAATGTAAAAAATTTATCATTTTAAGAAAATTGACAATTCTGGGCATAAATAAAAAAGGAAAATATAACTATTTTAATGGGAGGGAGCTAGTAATATTTTTAACCCTCAATCACTAAATTATTTCCGAAAGTTCAAATAATGTCTTGGACATGATGATTGATGAGATTAGATAGACAAATAATGGTGCAATCATTCTCGTATGAGATTTGGACACTTCATTCTATGTTGATGCAAAAACATTTATTACATCAAGAACAGAGCCGGCCCTGTAATTTCGATGAGTATAGATGATGCCCCTATTTTACTATTATATTTATAAATTTTAAAAATAATAATAAAATATAATATAAGTATAAAATATGACTCATATAATCTTTAATTACAAGTTGTTCAGAAACTATAAATTGCAAAAAAATCTATGCTCTTTTACTTTGAAATCATGTAAGTTTTGATTATAGTCACAAATAAAAAAATCTTAAATAAAATAAACAAGCAAAATACTTAACTATCATTTACAGATAACCTCATAATTTCTCTTTTATTTTTTAACCAGACTCACCACTAAGAATTTCACAATTTATTTATTACTCCCTCCGTCCCATGTAATTAGTCCCATTTGGTTTTGGCACGATAACCAATATTAGTGAGTGTAGTGGAATTAATATTTTATTGATGAGTGTAAAAAAGTTTGCCATTTTAGGAAATGGGACAATTAGATGGGACGGACAAAAAAGGCAAATGGGACTAATTTCGTGGGACGGAGGGAGTATAAAATAACTAAAAATCTATTCGATCATTTTTTTTTCATTTCAAAAACATTTTTTTCATATCCATTTGAATAGACTAATTACATTTTTAAATCATAAAATAACTAATATAATATTGTAAAGAATAGTATTTTGATATCTACTGTTCACATTTTTAAATCATAAAATAACTAATATAATTTATAAATTTATATAAGGCAAAATATAAATTTAATTCATTTACTATTTTATTTTAATTGAAACAAATATGACTTTACTTATTTTGGGATTAATATAATTTTGTAAATTCAATACTAAAATAAATTAATAATGTATTAATATTAAAAAAATTATAAAAATGGTACCCCAACATTTTTGGGGCCCCAGTGCGGCGCACCTCCCGCACGGCCTCAGGGCCGACCCTAATCAAGAATTTAAATCTAAAGGCACATGCAACAATTCTTCATACATTTCATAATTTAATCAAAGTATCTTGAAAGAAACGTTTCACAAACCAGTAAATTATTTACTTTCTCAAAATTAAATGATCTATATATTTACTGTTTTATTTTGATATAGAATAGTACAAATCTGTCCAATTTAAATAAAATTGTACTTCCTCTTCAACAAATATAAAAATAAAATAAATTGTACTTGGTTTGAGAATGGCCCACCACCTCCATCAAAACATTATTGAATTTTTGTCCCTATTTTTGTGGGGCATGATTGCACAATATCAATGTCACATTTAATTTTAACTTATGTGTAGCAATATTAATCACCATTTGACAAGGTGATAAATTAATTGATTAGTAGCCAACAATTTCCATTTTAAGGGTTAAGATAAGTAGTTGTACATCATGAATGTCTAAATTAGTTTAGTAAGTATCAATTCAAGAGTAGCTTTAGCTAGCATATATCATCACACATGTCGAAGTAATAGTTATCTTAATTTAGATCAATGATTGTTTATTGAATTTTATCAGAGTTCGACACGGTTTTTAAATAGTAGAAATGCTTCAATGTATGTGGTAAATGTGTATTAATATATGCTCATATATAATGTGACAAAAGGTGTTTAAAATAATTAGAATTAATTCAACCATCAATATTATATTTGTTGTATCAGCACATTTGTCAATGGGCATTCGAACATTTTTGTTTTAAATAGATCTATTTTGTGTTTTTAAAACGATTAAATTGGTGTATATATTACAAGTTTAATGTTGTAGATGTATTTTCTGTTTATTAAATAAGAGTCATCTCTAGTTTTGTGACTTTTTTTTGTTTGCATTTAAAACTCAAAAATCATACAAAACATGATTTACTTATCTCAATAGTAAGAAATTATTTTACACTAATTTGATATAAGTTTGTCTAAACTCAAATCACTCCAAAATTAAAAATGTTTTTTTATTATTAATAAATGAATTAGTTGACTTTTAGAATTTATTGTTTGTGCGGTACCATGAGGCATGAGCTCATTGTTCAATTCAATTTGAAATCTCTATCAAAATGAATATTATTTAAAATTATAATTTAATAAAATAATTGCAAGTGTGTAATGAACTAGCATTAATTTGAATTAGATAATACCAATAAAAAATGTTATGCAAGTTGAGATTCTTTTATAATTATATGTGACAAATGAGATTAATATTATTATAATTTATAAGTTATGTTTTCAATCAAATGATGTAAAGCCTACGTTTTTAGTAACCTACCCTTCACCTTTTGCTAATTTAGACTATGACTAATTTTAGAATATTTTAAAGATAAATATACAAATAAGGGATAAATCTAGAGATGATCGCGGTTCTGATTTCGATTTCAAAAATTTAGAACCTTAACAAGTTCATTACTGTAGCAGTTCCGATTTCAGTTTAGACAATTTCGATTTGGAACTGGTAGTTCGATCAAAATTATTTTTAGATTTTATTTTTACAAATATTGTTTAAAATCTTGATTGAACCGTCGATTAGGGGTGACGTGGCGTTCTGATTGGCCTGTTTCAAATCTCAACTTTTTTAGATTTTACCGTCAGTTCGAAACTATTTTCTAATTTATTATTATTATTTTTAAATTTAAAATTTTGGAGATTCAATGGAACAAAATCGCCGATTCTAGTTCCGATTTTCGTTGAACTTGAATCGGTCCACCCAAAAGCGATTCATATTCGGAACGGACCGGTTAAGAGCCAGTTCGAGCGGTTCTCGTTCCATTTGGCCACCTCTTGATAAATCTTGGAAAAAATATAAATATGTGTGTATATATATATATATATATATAGAATTAATAATAAAATTGATTATTATTTATTATTATTTTTTTAACTGTGGAAAAATTCGATGTCTTAAATGAAAGACGTCAAACATCCAACCAAAATCAGATTCCTCTTTTTCCTCTCTCTCTCTCTCTCTCTCTCTCTCTATACACGCCTGTTCTTCTGCTCCTGCTACTCTGTTTTTTCCTTTGTCGACACCTATAAAAGGTCACCTCCCTCAACTAAAGCACTTCTCCTCTATCTATACGTACACATAGATACACACCGCTACTCTCTCTCTCTCTCTCACTCATATTTGACACAGAAAATCTAGAAAGAGAAGCAAAGTAATGTATGCAGAAACAGGGCTGATGTACCCCTATTTCCACAACTTCTCTCAAGAAGTTCAGCACTTTGAAGAGCTTGGCTGCTCCTCCAAGCCCAATGCCTCATCGGTATGAACTCTTGTTATTGCTATTTTCTTCATCATCATTCTTCTATTTGTTAAAACCCCGAATTTAAAGATTTGATCTTTTCCCCATTTTGGTGCGAGTGAGTGTTGTTTGTTGGGTTTTTCTTGACTTCATTCTGGTTTCTCGTTGTGGGTTTGCCATTTTAACATTTTCTACCTAATGAGGGTTTTTTTATGGGGGGGTTTTCCACTTTCATTTTGTATGATCGATTTACTCAAGTCACTATTTGATTGTCCAAGAAATCAGGTATGATTAAATTTAATTGTGATCTTAACCAGAAGGTGATAATAATCTCCATTTACTTGAAGAAGAAAAGGGGAATTTGGTTTCTGAGTTTCAGGAAACCAATTTATATGCTAACATTCCAATGATTAAGCAAAGGGATCGTAAATGGAAAGAGTTTGGAGTTAAGAAATAAACATTTGAGCATAATATCACAATCATCAGTTCCGTGTTTTTCCCTAACATGTATAGACCTAGAAATCATTTGACAGAAAATTTTGTCTTTTCCCACAGAAACTTTATCTTTTTTATACCATCTTTTGGCTGAGGATTCCCCTTTGTGGAGGAACTTATGCTGATTAAAGATGAAAAGGGTTTGGAAAATTTGCATAGAACTGTTGTGTTTCCTGTGGGATTTTGATTTGTGGTTGAGAAAAACAGAAGTATCTTTTGTTTCTCTTAAAAAGGGTTGATCCAACTGTTTATTGTCTTTTCATCTGCTAAATTGTTTGAGTTTCTTTCTAGGTGCTTCTAGGTGTTGTAATGGCTGCTTATACAATTAGGATCTTGGCATAGGTTATTACAAAAAGTGTTTTTCTTGAAAACTCTTTAACCATTGGTGCTTCTTTGTCTGAAGTCTAAAGTTGGTGACAATGTTTAGTGGCGAGTCACTTTTGTTGCCCCCATACTGATTCTTCTGTCTGAATTCGTGTAAAGCCGGGTTGATCTTTCCAGCTGGTTTTGTATCATGTAAAAGCATACATATTGCTCAAGCAACTTGAACTATCTTCACCAACTTGTCTCTCTCTATGCTTAGTTTGGCATTAGCTTTTCATACCACTTGTCGTAATAGGCGATGCGACTACGGGCTTACAATGCAATCTCACATCTTTTGCTTTGGCTTTCTTGTGTGCTTGGAAGTTTCATGAAAGTCTGCTTAGAAACTGTGGAAGTAGTGTTTGGTGGATTCTCAGATACTGAAAATGTCATACGTTTCGACTAATGCTTACTCATATCGATATAAATACAACGAATGCACGATTGTGATATATTCTCTGTTGCCAATATGCTTGTCTATATTCAACTCCTCTGAATTCCTCTTTCATGTTGATATAGGGCACACCAAGCAGCATTGTTCCGACGTCTGCTGTATCTGACTACAACCTCTGGGGAGAAGGAGATCTGTTCAATGCCCCGCAGCCTGTCATCGAGGAACCAGTCATGGGCCTTGATCCAATGACGGTTGCCATATCAATGATTTCTTGTGGAGAAGATGGCATCTCCCCTCAATCATTGAGTGTGTCGGACATTGAGTCATCGATCGAGAGTGGGCAACTTCTGAGCGAGGTCTTCTACGAGTGCAGAAAGGATATTATGGCGAAGGAAGGGAATGAAACACCGCTATCTGAAGTCCTCAGCATCAATATTCCTACTGTAAAGACCGATGAAGCCATGATGACAGACGAGAAGTCACTCTTTGACACTTCGTTCCAGAAGAGTGTTAGTTCCAGCAGTTTAAGATCCACGGACTACATCCATGAAGCTCCATTGAGGCCAAATTTTCTCGATTTTCCAGCTGTGGACTTCGATGCTGTTTATGGGATGCGACGAGCCTTCAGTGAAGGCGACATAAAGGTTTAGTCTCTACTGTATTATATCATGGCATCATGCATTACTAAGTTAGATTGCATGCATTTAGTCCCTTCTACAGTGGCAAGCAAGGTAAGAAATTCAACTGAATTCGTATATTTATACAAAAAAGAATGAATGTTTAAGACAGGATCATACACATATATTAGTCCGATGACAAAGTCTACGAACTGAGAAACGTATAGATGTTTCTGGCCTCGACAGGATAGGGCACGGTCATTGATTCTGCGTTTTTATGACAGACTCTTGGTAACGGCAGCATAAACCACGCTCAATCTCCGATGGGGCTGCCTCGAATCATGAGCAGCTGCACTTCAGACGGCCGCAGGGAGAAGCTATCGCGCTACTGGAGCAAGAAATCGAAGAGGAACTTTGGCCGGAAAATCAAGGTACGTAACTTCGTTTGCTCGAGCTTGAGATGAAACTGGGTGGAACAAGGGACTTAAAACTTGTGCTCGTTGTTTTGGTTGGTTCAGTATGCGTGCAGGAAAGCTCTGGCCGACAGCCAGCCAAGAATCCGCGGAAGATTCGCGAAGACGGAAGAAACGGAAGGTGGGAAGAAGCAATGATGGATTTGATGGTTAGAGGCAGTATAGTAGCAAATTTAGGGTGAATGGTTGGTTGTGTTTTACTGTTTTAGGCAGGAATGGATCTCTACTGAATAAACTTGACATTATATAATTAGTTTGTTTCGTCGTAGGTGAAATAATATGACCTTTGCTAGATTATATCAATGTTGGTCTAGATTTTGTAAATATTTTTGTTTATTCTATGATGCAATAAATAACTCATGTATCTGGTCAATTTCATTCACTTGGTTTGGAATCACTGTTGAATGGTTTACAATTACAGATTTCATGTTTGAATCTGTTGTACTTGTACATAACTAATCTTGATGTCCCATTTGTGATTTTTAAGTTGATATGAATGTGTTTTACATATTACTATATTACTCTCTTCGTTCCAATTATTTGATTCGATTTACTAATTTAGAGCGTTTCAATTATATGGTCTAGTTCCTAATAACTTTGAAAAATGAGAATATTATATATAATATTATGAAAATGAGAGGTTAAGTAATACTTTAAATAAGGGTAATGTTAGAAATTTGATTAAATATTAAATAATTTTTTACAAACGTGTAAGATCAAACTAGACTATATAATCGCAACAGAGGAGTACTCTATATGAACCAAATGTTTCGTGAGCAAGACTTCGATAAAAATGTTCGTTCAAGTTCATTTTAGTGAAATTAGTTCATTAAACAAATCGAACTTGAGTTTCATAATATTCGACTCGTTAACTAAAATTAGTAAGAAATATAAAATAATTGATTTTGACATTTTGTAAAGTATTATTTTCACGATTTAATAGCTAGAAAGATAAATTTACGAGAAAAACTTGAATTTAAATATGAATATAATGTTATTTTTAAAATAAATATATTTTTCTTACAAAATAATTATTAATAGTTTAAATATATTGTAAATTTAGAAAATTGGTTTAATTTTGATTAAGTTGATGAACTTTGAAGTATTTGATAAAAAAATTTGAAATTCGCCTCGATACTAAATTAGTTAAATTTGTACACAATACTACTCGATTCAACTCAGTTCCATATTACTTTTTAACCCAATTTATATCATTATTAATATTATTAGATAACTTGCTTCTACCGCAAAAATTCAAACTAAATCAACTAAAATAATTTAAATTCCGGCAACAAGAAAAAGCAAACCATGACCTCAACTACCACTTCTTTTCCGGCGGCTCGCCGGAGACTCCTCCGCCGATTCTACTTAGCACTAAATCCATAAAAGTCTATTTCATGCGTAGCGACAAGTGGAGATGAAACCCACAGCCTCGCTCTCGGCGGCCCCGCCGTGGGCCTCCACCACCACTTCTTTCTTGTACGGTTGCAATCAATCAATACAAGTAGTTGCTTAAAGTAAAAGAAACTTAGATCCTTCTTCACGGCGACCTCGCCAAGCGCCTCCACTCCGTCGTCCTCCTCCTCCGCTGGCCCTCTCCCACCGCCGCCGCCGATCGTAACACGTGCCCTCAACGATAGCATAGTTAATTTATCACGAATCAAATTATTTCTCAATTGATTTCAACATTATTTTAGACTCACGTACGGAAAATCCAACCATTTAAAAGCGGAATCCTATCAATTTACGGATTGTCAACCCAAATCAAGATCACTATAATTATTATTAGAATAAACCCATGAAAATTGTCGATCCAAATTAAAGGAAACATCATTAAATTTTTTCCTAAAAGAAACATGCATCCATCATCGTCTTCGCCATTTCAAGAGTTTTCTCGACATATTCACCTGCCGATTTTGTAGCCATTTTCAAGATCCACGGCGAGTTCAGCGACGGCGCCGCCATCTGCATCGGAGTTAGAGGTCACTGAAAAAAAGGTAAGAATAAAAATAATAAGTACTAGTTGAATTTATTCTCCTACATATCAACACAACTTACCCCAAATTATCGTTTTCTTTAAAATCTCGACGCATTGATTTTCCCTCCCGTTTGAAGGGCGGAGAGCCGACGGACAACCGCGTTGGCCGGAGGCGGCGGCGGTTCCCAAAAATATATTCCGGCGAAATCTCAAATTTAGACGAAGAAGGGCTTCAATCAAAATCACGAAATAACTTCAATAGTCGCTAGCAAAATACTATTACAATTGAATAGTTAAAATAAAACAAAAAAAACTTTTCCCAATTCAAATAAATAAAAAATAAAAAAACCCTTTTTACAAAAGTACTCCAATAAATTTCTTTTTCGATTATTACAATATTCTATTCTTTCTTCTATATCACCATGTTTCTTGAAAGCCACTCTTCTCCACCATATCTCTGCAGAAAACCAGAAAAAGAAAATAGAAATAAAAAAAGCCAAAAAAAATAATCGCAAAAGCCATGTCTGCACCACACCGCCACCACCCAACGTTGGACTTTCAGCACCCACGGCGCAATTTAGCGTCACATTGTTACCTTCCCCTCCCAAATCCATCTCTAGAGACCTTCTCTCTCTCTCTTCGGTCTTATCTATCTATACATACAATTTTTTGTATCTATCTATCTATCTATATATACTCTTTCCTTAACCAAATACAAATAGAAATAGGAATCGCAGAAAATTTTGTCTTCGCCCAGTTACATTACAAAAAATATATAGAAAAAATTAGAGTTGCTGACTATACATACACATTTGTGTATCTATATGTGCATATAAAATTGGCGCACGTATATTTCTTCTCTCTCTCTCTCTCTCTCTCATCGACTTGTTGCAGTTAGAGAGAGAAAGGCATTGAAACAGAGATCCCTATTCGAGTATTGGCTCTCTGGATACCAGGAATTTGCTGGTCTCGTCGAGAGGAGCGCAGTATTTTCTTCTATTCTCGTCGTATCAATCGAGTTTCCGTCGAATTGAGGCGGGGATTTATTTGCTTTGACTGCCGGCGGAGCTTGCGTGCGCCGTTGCGATCGAAATTAGGGTTTGTTTATTGAGTGGATTTGCGTGATTTGTGTATTGCCGAGGAGGATGATAGTGAAGAAGAGCTTGAAAACTGTAATGCCGCTTTTGAAACGGTGCCGAGTCGGGGACTCGGCCGGTGATGACGACGAGTTGTGGGTGAATCGGAAAAAGCGCAAAACTTCCAATGCTTATTTTCCTCTGCATCTTCTTGGAGAGGCTGCCGCCGGTATAATTCCATTCAATGGCTATGGAATTCGAAACATTATCTCTAAGTCCGCTGCGGACGACCGAGGTGTAGGCGGCGGTGCAGCTTCGGAATCAAGGTGCGCGAGGCCGCCGAAACCGAAGGAGGTTTCGCGGCCGCCGCTTGTGAGGACTTCGCGTGGGAGGGTCCAGGTATTGCCATCACGATTCAATGACTCAGTTCTTGATAATTGGAAGAAAGAGAGTAAGGATGCTGTTAGAGATTCTGCCTTGGATACAGAATATGTCCCAGCAAAACAGAAGGAGAATAAATTGAGCATAAAACCTCTGACGATTCATGGGGATGTGAACAGTCATAGAAAAGAAAACGAGAAGACTACTAAACGATACAAATGCCGTAAGTTTTCGCCTTTGTCTGAGGATGAGATAGCAGAATTGAGGAATGATGGTTTGAGTGATAGTGATAGTAAGAAGTGTAGGCGAGATTCATTGATGACATTGTCTGAGCATTCGGAAGAAGAAGATGATGATGATGAGTATGATGAGTGTATAAAACTATATGGCGTTGATAGATTGTATAGTACCAAAGATTTTGGTGAAGGTGACATAGTTTGGGCGATACCTGGGAAGCATTGCCCTGCTTGGCCAGCAATCGTGCTTAATCAAGAATCGCAGGTTCCCGCACAAGTTTTTAATTATCGGGTTGCTGGCGCACTATGTGTAATGTTCTTCGGTTATTCTGGCAATGGAACACAGAGGGTAAGTTTTTTTTTTTTTTTTTTGTTTGTCGTATTATGTAGTACATTTTTTCTCTTTCCAAATGTTATACTTGACTGATATTTGTGGTATAAGCGCGTTTCAAATAACAGGGGTGATGAATTGAGGTTGCATGCACTTAATTTGGTTTGCCTTTTTTTGCGCAGGATTATGCATGGATTAAAAGCTGGATGATATTTCCATTTGTTGACTATGTAGACAGGTAGTTCACTGTTTGTTTTTGTGGTCTCTCTCTGTTTCTCCTATCTCAATTAGGATGTGGAGTTGGAAAAAGCCATGTAAATTCTATTACTTTAGGTTCCAGGGGCAGACTGAACTTAACGATAGCAAGCCCTGTGAACTTCGTTCTGCAATAGAGGAAGCTTTTCTAACTGATAATGGTTTCAACGAGATGCTGATGGTTGAAATTAGTGCTGCAGCTGGCAAGTCACATTATCTCAACTCTCTTAGAAGACGGGTCTTTGAGGCTACTGATTTAAATCAGGATCAACATTGCAGCTCGATGGAACCGGTATGTGGATAGGATCCATCATATGGTGATATATTTGGCTTGTTAGCATTTCCATGTGACGGTTAACACATCTTCTGTAGTGACTCTCTGCAGAAAGTCAGAGCCTCAATAACGGCATTTATCATTCTTTACAAAATATCCAATTTCCTTTTACATTTTTCTGTTTTAAGAGACTTGAAAATATTAAAAAGCCTTGCTTTATTGTTACAGAATTGAGTAAATATAATGTTTTCTTGCAGGATGCTCGTATGAAGAAAGAATCACAATCTTGTGATGCATGTGGAGTGAGCATTGCACCTTGCCTGTCAAGAAAACCAAGCCATTTAGCCTCTGGTACCAGTCGTCTGTGTACTTCTTGTGCCAGGGTTTGTTTCTTGTTTTCCTCAGCAGTGTTTTTAACTCGTCCTTCAGTATCATCTGCAGCTTCCAAAAGTCTTTGCTGATAATTTCTTCTTTCACCTTTCAGTTGAAAAAAATGAAACACTATTGTGGCATATGCAAAAAGATTCGGAACCAATCAGACAATGGAACTTGGGTAATATCATGTTTATGCTTCTCTTTGTTTTGATCTTGTCCTCTGTTTCCGCCTAATTTGTTGGTTTACTTAAAAAATCAGGTGCGGTGTAATGGCTGTAAAGTCTGGGTCCATGCAGAGTGTGACAAATCTTTGAAAAGCCATTTTAAGGTCTCCGTCCGTGCTCAGCATTTACAGTTTCATTTTTCCGTTACCCTTTGACTACCTGCAATGCCTTTGGAGGACCTGAGATTTGCGTTTCTGAAGTATCCATTTTCTGTGTTTCTAGGACCTGGGATCAAGTGATTATTTCTGCCCTGAATGCAAAGCTAGGTTTAATTTTGAGCTATCTGATTCAGAAACTTTGCAGTCTAAGTGAGTCATGTTTGCTCTGTTTCTTTGAATCTGTTAGTTTTCTGTTGTCTGCAATTTAAAATCTTGTTTTTGACCTCATCTGAGAGTTATGTTCTTGTCGCAGAAATAAGAAAATGAACAGTAAAATTGCATTGCCTGACAAGGTTGCTGTCATATGTTGCGGCGTTGAGGGAATTTATTTTCCAAGCCTTCATTTGTAAGCATTAGTTACTTTTTCACTTTTATCCACTCAAAAACTATTTACAGCTCCTAGGATTTTTTTAAAGCAAAACTGTTATCTTTTCATCCGTTGCAGAGTTGTTTGCAAGTGTGGGTCATGTGGAATGGAGAAGCAGGCACTCAGTGAATGGGAACGGCACACAGGTTCAAAAACAAAAAATTGGAAGTCGAGTGTTAGAGTGAAGGGTTCCTTAATGCCTCTTGAACAATGGGTTTGTTCTCAAATCTTATCCTTCATTTAATGTTCTGTCTATTCTCTTGGAGCATGTTTGAAAGGGTTATACCTGTACATATATGATTTTGAGTTTAGGTGATTGCTGATAGAATATATACTTATTAGATGACTCTGACATTGTCATGGCAAACTGTCTGTAACAAACACACTTATTTTTAGGCTTTTTCCTCTTACAGATGTTACAAATGGCTGAGTACCATGAACGTAGTATTGTTCCTGCCAAACCCGTCAAACGTCCATCTATCAAAGTGCGGAAGCAGAAATTGCTTAATTTCCTACAAGGTTCTCTCCTAAACTTTGAGTTATTGTTTACTTTTTGGCTTAGATATCTCTGCATGCTCTATCCACTGTAGAATGGATTATAATGTAGCTGTTTCTTTTACATGATAGAACATTATGAACCTGTTTGTGCCAAGTGGACAACAGAGAGGTGTGCAGTGTGCCGGTGGGTTGAAGATTGGGACTTCAACAAAATTATTATTTGCATCAGGTATTAAAGTTATTATTTCCTTCTAAGACAAAAAAGACGTTTTTATGAATATACTCTTTCAAAATTGAAGTTGCATTTCCTTCCAGGCATTAAGGTTCTGGTAAATATGCAACAAAGTTAGACATGTTCACAATGCCCATCTTGATAATGAATCTTAAATTCTTAATTTGTTAGAGTTTTTTCCTGTTCATGAAGGTTGCTTGTATGGCGTTGATGGTGGATTGTTCCTGAATTTATTCAAAAAATATGGTTATGGTTATGAACTGTATCAGTTTCTTGAAAAACACTCATTGAGATGAAGAATATGATGTGGATTCTTCATTTTTTCTCTCAGGTGTCAAATAGCCGTTCATCAAGAATGCTATGGTGCAAGAAATGTTACTGACTTTACTTCATGGGTGTGTAGAGCCTGTGAGACACCTGATATTGAGAGGGAGTGTTGCCTGTGTCCTGTGAAAGGTATGGATCTTATGACATTTTTTCTATTATAATCAAAGTGCCAGCTGGTTATTGACATATTCTGGATTAATATAATAGTCTCACTTTTACACGTTGGACTTGAAGTGGGTGTTGCTTTTTCTGGGCCTTCTTTTTCAACTCTAGTTTAATCACTGTTTTGTTCTTAATTAACCTTATTAGGCTAAAGTTCTGCAAAAAATAGCAGGAGTCATTAATTGCTGAGTTATATGTGATCTAACTTCTTTACAGAAAAGTTTATTGAAGGAAAGAGAAAAGCATCAAAACACTTTCCATATTACTGTTATCCGTTTGTCTTTAATAAAGTTTGGCACGTGGTTGATGTTCTGTCTTCTGGGAAATCCAGTTTTCTGGAATTGCTCTATAATGTACAATGAGTTCCAAGAATTTAGATTCTGTCCCGATATTATAGTTCAATAAATAACTTATTTATGCATGGAAGTATAATATACGATGAACTGTATGGCACATGTTTACTGTCATCTGTTTGTGTTTAGTAAAGTTGGGCACACGATTAGTACCATCTGATTGTCTTTACTAAAGTTTGTCACATGTTTCATATTTTGTCCCCTGGAAAACCAAGTCCGTCAAACTTTTTATATAAAAAAGAAATAAGTTTCAACTATATCTCAAGAATCTTGATTCTGTCTCCTTGTAATATTATAGTCAAATAAAGTATCTGATGAAAAGTATGAACATTCTGAAGCTTATCCTCAATTTTCTACATGATAATTTTAAAATTTGCCTTTGGAATACAGGGGGCGCTCTGAAGCCTACTGATGTTGCTCCGTTATGGGTTCACGTTACTTGTGCTTGGTTTCAACCTCAAGTTTCTTTTGCAAGTGATGAAAAGATGGAGCCTGCCCTTGGAATACTAAGAATTCCTTCAAGCTCTTATGTTAAGGTAATTTGTCTCCACTCATGATTCTTTATTCTTAGGCATCTTTCAATTGATACCATGGATGATATAAATCTTTCCATTCTTCCATTTTGTGTTGGGCTTAGGCACTGATCTTTCATTCGTATGCTTCTTTGAATCATATATTTTCTTTCTAACTGGGGTTGTTATTCTGATTTTTATACTTCAGATCTGTGTTGTTTGCAAACAAATTCATGGTTCCTGTACACAGTGCAGCAAATGTTCCACCTATTACCATGCAATGTGCGCGTCAAGAGCCGGGTATCGCATGGAGGTGAGGTTCAACTATTTTTTACTTATCTTGTGTGTTGGAGTAAACTATTTATAGCTAGTTCTTGTTGTAAACTAGTTGCAATCGTAAATGTTGGGTGAGAATATTATGCAGTCTGCATTGATGTTTATCATAGTCCCACTGGTATTCATTTGTATACGAGAATTCATTTTTGGTTACTATTCATTTACTACTCTGCAAGACTGCAACGCTATATCAGGACAATTACATTTAAGTGCATTTTGTTGGAAATTGCATAAGGGTGGTTTTGTGCTCTTACTCTTACACTCCAGTGTAGTTGTCAAAATGCTGTCATCTCTTTTTGGACAAATTTGCACCATTAGCAGCAGATAATCTATCTAGGGTGTGTGACATCTCCTCCAGTTATTTTTGTATCGCAATTGAGCGTATTGTCAAAATGCAGTTGCATTGCCTGGAGAAGAATGGAAAACAATTTACAAAAATGGTTTCATACTGCGCCTATCACAGGTATTTCGATATCTTTCGTTTTCCATATTGTCTTCTCTTTGTAGTAAAAGAAATGATGGTGGTTTGGTTTCTTACCTCCAATGTGTGCATCATTTCTCCTTCCACCTTCATTGAGCAGGGCTCCCAATCCAGACACAGTTTTGATTGTAGAAACCCCCAAGGGGACTTTCTCTACTAAAAGCTTGCTTCAAAACAAAAGGCACATGGGAGCAAGGTTAATTTCAACAAGCAGGTTGAAACTCGAGGAACGTTCTTCAGCAGAACCTGAGGAGGTAGACCCATTTTCTGCTGCTAGAGGGCGCATCTACAAAAGAACTAAGAAGGTTTGTAAAACATATATATGAAACATTACCGCAAAAGTAGCGGAAGTAATAGGTTAGATCATAACCGTTTAAAATTACCTTATGTATATACTGTTTTAATGTTTCATGTGTATTCTTGCTTGTAAGCAGACTAGAAAGGAAGCCATTGCTCACCACATTATGGGGCCTCGCCATCATCCAATGAGCGCAATACTGAGTTTGAATGCGCATAGAGTAACTTTCTTCACCTTGTAATTTTTATTTTTTTCTCTAATCCTTTATCAAAAACCATGTGTTTTAACTTATTTCCTATCTGAAACAGAAAATAGAGAAGCCAAACTTCTCCACCTTCAGAGAACGGCTTCACCATTTACAGGTATTATAAAGTCGCTGTGTGTTTCTAGTATTGTGGTGGAGCCTGACACCGACTTCACTTATGCTTCATTGATAAAATCCAGAAAACAGAAAAAGACAAAGTGTGCTTTGGTAGATCCGAAATACATGGATGGGGCCTGTTTGCACGTAGGAACATCCTAGAAGGAGAAATGGTATATCCTCTTAACTAAGTATCCATCTTAAGTCAAGACCCTAGAAGACTGTACATTGTACGAAGGATTGACTTTAAATTCTTGATTTCATTATGGTCAGGTTGTTGAATATCGTGGCGAGCAGGTGAGACGCAGTGTTGCAGATCTTAGAGAGGCTCGGTATCGAGCAGCAGGCAAAGACTGCTATGTGAGATTTTTCTTTCTAGATTTTATTACCTTCACAATCACACCTACTGACAATTTAAAATGCTGAAACAAATCTTCTGCTCGATCAGTTATTCAAAATCAGTGAAGAAGTTGTGGTAGATGCTACGGATGCTGGAAATATTGCGCGGTTGATCAATCATTCAGTAAGTATTTGGATGAGGGCAATTTCTATCCATTTATATATTTCTCATTATTCTGCATCCCATCTCTTTGTGAAAGTTGATGCTCATTGTTATTACCTTTATCGTCCAGTGTATGCCGAACTGCTACGCCAGGATAATGAGTGTGGGTGATGATGAGAGCAGAATCGTGCTTATTGCTAAGATGAATGTACCTGCTGGCGACGAATTAACGTATCTCTCCCTCTCTCTCCCTCTCCCTCTCCATCTCAGACAGATACAGCTATAGAGATTTTACTGATAGTTTTGGTGCTTATATCTTGGCAGGTATGACTATTTGTTCGATCCAGATGAAGCTGATGAATTCAAAGTTCCTTGCATGTGTAATGCTCCAAACTGTAGAAAATTCATGAACTGAACAGCCATTGTTTCCTCCAAAGGAAAGTAGACATCACAGACTAGCCTACTAATTTTGTAAATTCTTTTTTTTTTTTTTTTTTTTGGCTTCAAAAGGAAAATGTATTTTTTGGGGGGAGGGGGGACTTACATTTACAGGGCTACAAATAACGGCCATTAGTCGCTAGAGGATAGAGCTTTAAATTCAGGCATTTTTTTTGTGTAAATTACATACAAGGATGAAATATGCAGTTGGAGATTATAAAAAAGATGGCATCATTTTGGGATAAAAGGTACAATTATTATTAATTTTAATTTTTCTGTGAACCATGAAAAATGCCCTTGTAAATTGTAATATTCATGGCTTCATTACATGCTGAAGACAGCAGGAAACAAGATTTCTTCAGGTCTTGGTTTCGAATTCGTTTCCTTTTTTTTTTATAATAAATTTTAACATTAATTTAAATATACACACCATACATGTTTTTATAGAAACTCGAACCCATGATCTATTGATCATAGATAGAGTATTTTTATCACTGCATCCCGAACAAGGGATGCATCTTTCTTTTTTGTTTCTTACAGATAATGAGAAGAAATTTATTGGTGATATATGTTTATTGCTATGTTAAGTGTTAACATATTAGATCTTTTGTTGTAAAAATCATGGCATAGGTACTGTTATACCCGAATTAAAAATAAATAAAAATCCTCAATTTCCTTTGGTTTTCTCAAAAAAATAATAATAATTCTAGTATATTATTTTGAAAGTTTGATGAAACGTATCAACAAACAATTCAGCAAAATAAAGCACCGGCATCAATTTCATAAGAATCAAATTGAGATAATTTTTCATAGAAATATTATCTTTCCTTGTTTTTTTTTTCTTTCTTTCCAGTAATTCTACTACAAACTAACCGCACGATCCAACATAGAAAATGAGTTATGAGGTATGAATTCAATATGTCAGTTATTTACAAATCTTTAACCATATTAAATAATGTAAATGAGTCGATTAAAATTTAAAACCAACATGCAATTGTTTGAGTAGCAATTACTTTTTTCATAATTTATATACTCCCCCGTCCCATCTCATTAATCTCATTTTTTATTTTTGTCTGTCCCGTTAGATAAGTCTCATTTCCTTAAAAAAAAAAATCATCGCACATCAATAAAATATTAATTCCACCACACTCACAAACATTAGTTAATGTGCCCAGTCAAAATAAGACAAATGACCCGGAACGGAGGGAGTACTATTTTAGATAGACTAATCTGTGCGGAAAAAGTAATTTATTTAAGGTCTTGTTTTTAGGGTACTAATCACGTGAATAATAGCATACTACATACATGTTGATGCTACAATAACGCTATAGTATTTAGATATTTCTAGTTATTTATACAATCATATTCTGTGGCTATTGCAAATATTTTTTTAATTAAAATTTTGATTAGAAACCAATAACTTTAGATAAATCTAGGAGTAGTATTGTGGACCTGAAAAATAATTTAATTATTGATTCGTGACTCAAAATATGAATTATCAATTGAGAAGCTCAAAGATATTAATATACTATAACACTAGTATTTTTCTCTAAATTTCCCACTAATGAAAGTCGATTAATATTATAATGCAAGACAATATTTCACTTTATTGTCTTTTTACATCAAATCTCTCTTTTAGCTATGTATTTCACTTCATTCAAATTTCACTCACAACAATATAAATAAATTCAATTCAAATGTATCAATTTAGAAAATAAATATAGCAAGCAAACAAAACTTTCATGATAAAGTGAATTCTCTATCTATTAAGTGCCTACATCTTTTGGAAGATTCAAGGGCAAATGATTTTAAATATTTCAATGCTAGGAGGAAATTAATTCAACAAACAATAAATAATACTCCCTCCGTCCCAAGTAAATTGTCCACATTTCATTTTTCGTATGTCCCACAATATTAGTCCACTTTCCTAAAATAGCAAATTCTCTACACTCATCAATAAAATATTCATCCCACTAACTCTCACTACCACTCACATGCATTGGTTATCGTGCCCGGTCAAATGTGGACAATTTGACCGGAACGGAGGGAGTATGTTTTTATGACTTTAATGAACAAATATAGTAGATTATTGGATTCTTCTTCACGATGGCAAATTTGATTAAATTATAATTTTTTTTGGCATGACTACCGGCACCAAAGATGGGAGGGTTATAATCGATCAATCATAGATTCATAATCAATTTAGACATAGGCTATAATTTTATTTTATTTTTAATACGGCCTAATTTAATATAATTAATCCAAAATTTCGTGGAATAGCCCAATAGACACTCCTTGTTTGAATTTTTTACCATTTCAAGAGCACTAAATAAGCCAAATCTTTCTAACTTTCAAAATTGACTTAATTAAATATTTTAAGTTGTAAAATTATTAATTGATTTATAGAGATCGTGTTTGTTGAGGATGAGTTTGTTCAGGATACGGAGCCCCGAGAACTAAAGAAAAATACGAATAGGAAATGACATTACAGGACTAAAAAGTGATTGAATAGCTATCAAATCTAACTGAATCGAATGCAAGGGTGTTTCTGATCTATGAATTTTGATAAATGGGAACTTTCTCTCCAAAAAATCTCTCTCCTCTTTGATGTTCTTTTGAGGGGTATTTATAAGAGACGACTTGCTTTAGGATTTCCGCGCCGTTCTCAAGCTGTTGAGGGCCGAGCCCGCGAATTTCGGGCGGTTCGTTGACGTGGAAGCTTCGGTGGCTCCGAAATCCTCGTAAAGTAGTCGTTGATGTATTCGTTGGTCTTCGGTCGCTAAATGGTTGTGGTTGTGGTTGTGGCTCGAGATCTTTATACCGAACCTCTCCTTAGCTCGTTGGAGTGCGAATGGCCTTGATCGAACTGCTTTGGATAACTATCGAACTATTTTCCATTCGTACCACTTTTTCGCAGCAGCGGCTCGTGGCTCGAACTGGATCCTTTATCTTTATTGGGCCCAGGGTGTTATTGGGCCTTAGTCTGGTACATTTACTGGGTCGGGTCAAGTTCGCACCTCCAACAATAGCCCCTTTGACTTGGCTGGTTAGGACCGAGATAGCCTGTCAAGTCAAAAAATAGTGATCGAACTTATGTTTGTTTGATTCATTTCCCAGGTTTTGGCCCTTCGGACTTCCTCAGGGGTGGTCCTATTTTATTTTGGGTGCTCGTGGACACCTCTCGGCTCGGAGGACCAGTTCCTCTGTGGGGGTCCTCACCCGTGCAGCCCGGGAAGCTGCTGCGGGTACCGATCACCGCGGTCCCGAATCCGCGGTGTGAGTCTGGGCAGTTCGGATTCTGCCTGATTTTAACCTTTGGCCACCTGGTGAGCCCCAGTGAACTCGGAGGGTTCGGGTTTAGGGTCTTATTGCAAGATTTTAGGGTGCGTAGCCCCTGATAATTTATTCGAGGTCTTCGAGCCTCGGAGCGGTTCTTTTCGAACTCTTAGCTGGCGAAATACTTGCGCGCAGCGGTTTGAATTTTTGGCGGCAAAAGGCCGATGGCAGTTTCGTAATAACCGTGGGCGGTTTGGGTAGTTTCGAGGCAGTTGAAGAGACGCTTGAGTATAACTTCCCATCAACGCGTCATTTGTGTTACTTTTCCCAATACCTTTCTCTCTCTCTCTCTCTCTCTTTTGCGATTTCCGGTGAATCATTCGCGTCTTTTGGAATTTCCGGCGGTCGATTGTTTCTCAGAGGTTCTTCGCCGCTTCCCTACATATCAGGTAGTACCTCTCTCTATATTCTTTACGCTTTTCTTTTTGTTTCGTGACCCGAGGGTTCTCTAGGGTTCTTGGTTGATTCTGGGAGCGAAGGGCTGACCGGGGCTCTTTCTTTCCCCTTTTATGTTTAGGTTAACTCTTCTTTTTCTTCAAGGCCTTGTTTGTTATTCAAGATATGAGTTCGTCTGGTTCTGATTCCCAGAATCGTCGAGGTTCTGAATCCGGGCATTCAACACCTCCTTTCACTCCTTCCCCGGTTAGAGCTCCCGGCGACCGTGTGACTGTAGGACCGGATTGGAATCTGATTTTTCAGTGCCCTGAGAGGGCTGATGTGGGTACGAGTAGGGTGGATTCAGTTTCAGGCTCCGATCCGGATTCTGCGGACAACAGGGTGTTGTCTGAGGCGTTCCGGGGGGTGGAGCGGATATTGACCGGTGGCGAAGTTGGCGGGTCAGGCCGGACCGCTGATGATGTGGCCGCGGGTCCTGAAGGCGCGACTATCGAGCCTGAATTGGCTGGAGACTACGTGCTACCGTTGGACTGGCGGACCCATAGGGTGTTGGGTGCTGTGTCGACGGTGACCCGGAGCACTATGTCGGCTCTGGCGGAGGTCGTACCGGTTAGGGACGTGAGGTATCTTGTCCCGAGGGTGGAGAATCGTTGCTTCGATCCTCCTGCAGGCTTCGTGGCTTTCTACATTGCAGCGATGGACAATGGCGTCGGACTGCCCGCTTATCCTTTCTTCTCGGAGGTCCTGGCTTCTTACAACCTCTCGCCATTCCAACTGGCCCCGAACTGCTGGTGCCATCTGGTTGGTGTTCTTCTGGTGTGGATGGACCTGGGCCTTGGACTTCCGACGGTTCGAGAGTGACACTATATGTACCGCTTTAACCAATGTGCTGACAAGCATTACTACTACTTCACCCGGTGGTCCACGGGGAGATCGACTCTTGTTAAGAAGCCTCCGTCGAATTCGCCCGGATGGTGGACCACCTATTTTTATCTCAAGCTGAACGAGGAGAGGCCTGAATTCCTTAGGCATGGCGGAGTGCCGATTTGTGGGTCTCCGATCTCTTGTTAACGCGGTAACTCGTGACTATTTTTGATGTTATTGAGACTTGTTTTGTTTTCGCAGATCATCCGAGAACTGAGCTTACGCCCGAGGAGCAGGTTTGCGTGGATAGAGCCTACAGCGTTTCCGTCGAGGACAGGGAGTGGCCGATTGTTCAAAACGGCCGATTCGTGACTGCAACCACCCTACTCAACCGACAAAGAGTTCTCACTGAGTTGCCTATAGAGATGACCCGCCGATGCCCCCAAGTCCCGCCGGAGCAGGTGGCCAGGGCCCTCCGTGAGAAGAAGAGGGCGCGAGATGAGGAGGAGGCTCGTCGCCGCCCTGCGAACCCTCCGAAGCATCTTAACGCAGAGCCC
Source organism: Plectranthus barbatus (assembly GCA_026898455.1). Lineage (NCBI taxonomy): Eukaryota > Viridiplantae > Streptophyta > Magnoliopsida > Lamiales > Lamiaceae > Plectranthus > Plectranthus barbatus. The sequence goes on along the minus strand of JAPKLW010000276.1, from coordinate 629,365 downwards.
GAGCATCCAGCTCCTCCGCCCCCTCCCCCGTTCCCCCCGCCTCCTTTTAAGGTTACTCAGGAGATGAGGACCGAGTCCTCTCGTCCTTTGACTCATCAAGACCCCCAGCAGCGGATCGATGATCGGGGGAAAAATAAGGAGAAAGAGTCTGAGCCGCTCGAACGTCGCAGGCGCCATCGCTCCAGGGAACGCGGGACGCGCCACGAGGAATCTAGCAGGGCCGTTGTTACCACTGTGGCGCCTCCAGACTCGCTTGTGGACCCTTTCTTGGTGCGTGCGCGCCATCTTTTGTTGAACCCGTCCTCCGTTGATCAGGCGGGAACTGCTCTGGCGCGCTTGGAGCGCTATGGGCTTCGTCAACTGCAAGTATTGTCCTGGATTCGCCTTTTGTGCATTACTGTCGCTTTCTCAAATCGTATCGTGGTTTGCAGGCTCAGGTGGAGCTCGATGGTATTCATCGAGAGCTCACCGTCTTTGCTGAGAAGTGCGCAGAGGAGATCTACCAGCTTCGGAAGGAGTCCGACTCCTTGAAGAAGTATGTAGATTCTCTGAATGAGAAGGTGGATGTGGCGGAGGAAAGGGTTGCTGTGGCAGAGTCGAAGCTCGGGGCAGCTCAGAAGGAGATCGAGGCTACTCAGGCGGAGCTCGATGATCTGCGGAGGAAGCTCCGATCGGCGGAGGCGGATTCGGCCAAGCTCCAGGCTGACCTGAAGACGAGGAATGACCAGCACATCTCCCTCGACTATCGACTCAAGGCTCAACGCGAGAGCTACGAAGCCGAGGTTCGGAGGTATGAAGAGAAGGTTGTTCTGTTGCAAGCGGGTGACGGCTTGGACTTCGGGGCTATCGTCACCTCTCCGCACTTCGCCGAGACATATGAGGTATTCCTCGAGCTTGGTCTTCTTACTTTACCTATCTGCTCCTATCTAATCTCCTAGTAGATTCTCTCTGAGCAGATCGAAAGCGAGGTCCGGGGAAAGATTGTCAGGAAGTTCCCGGACCTTGACCTCACTTTCCTGGACGAGCTTGAGCCAGAGGGGGAGTTTGATCAGGAGCAGGAGCGAGAGTCCGAGCAGCGAAACGTAGAGCAAGATCAGAAACTGCTTGAGGACTCTTCTCGGGAGGTCGACGGTGGGCAATTGCAGGGTGGCACGACCCCTGGTTCGACCCCGACTCTTGTTGAAGGCGCAGGCCCGACCCCGGACGATTCTGCCGCTACTTAGCTTTCACTTCTGAAAAATACTTTTATTTCTGCATGAATAATTTAGTTTTGCACGAACAACTTTCTTTTTCTTATGTTACTTTCTGTGAATGGATCTTGTGCTTTTTGTCTGAATTTGTATAACTTGCTTGATAAATTTAATCTGCAAAACGTAGTGATAGCGTCGCCCCTCCGATGCTTAAGTTAGTAATCATATTAGGAAAATAGGTAAACAATAAAGAAAAGTAGGTCGAAGTAGGGAAACGTTATCTGAGGTGGACTCAAGTCATTCTTCGTTGCCGAGGACCTCTATAGTGGGTCGTGTGATCCTGTCAGTAAAATCGTGAGGGGTTGGGCGATGCCGAAGCATCGTCCCTCCGACGCTCAAGTCAGTGTAAGCTTAAAACACAGATTAACGGGTGCTGAAATTGCAAGGATAGGGATTTTAGGAGAGCGTATCTGGGAGGTCGAGTTCATCGACCTCATTTGCTTTAGAGTAGTACTTCTTTTGGTGATTTACGTTCCAGCTGTTTCCGATCTCTCTCCCGTCGTGATCCTCTAGGTGGTAGGCACCTGGACCTACAACTCTGGTAACCTTGTAGGGACCTTCCCATGTCGGTGCGAGTTTCCCCTGGTTTTTATCCTTAGTGTTCTGAAAGACTTTTCTGAGTACCCAGTCTCCTTCCCCGAAGGTGCGCATACGGACCTTTTTGTTGAAAAACTTTTCGACCTACATCCTTCTTTGGGCCATGTTTAGTAGCGCTTGGTCTCTCTGCTCATCGATCAGTTCCAGATTTCTTATCAACTTCTCGCTGTTCTCTGCCTCTTGGCAGGTTTCTACCCGTATACTGCCACCTTGAACTTCTGCTGGGATAACCGCTTCCTCCCCGTAGGCTAGTGCAAATGGCAAACTTCCAGTTGAAGTTCTGGGGGTGGTCCGATATGCCCATGGGACTCCAGGGAGTTCTTCTACCCAATTTCTTTTATGAGTTTCGAGCCTCTTCTTCAATGTGGCCATGATCGTCTTGTTTGTCGACTCGGCCTGTCCGTTCGCCTCGGGATACCTTGGTGTGGAGAATACCAATTTAATGTTGTACTGGTCACAGAATTCTTGTACTCTTCGTCCCGTGAATTGAGTTCCGTTGTCCGTTCTTATCTCTTTCGGCACCCCGAATCTGCATAGGATGTGAGTCCATAGAAACTTGATCACCTCCTGTTCTCTTACGTTAGCAAAAGCTTCAGCTTCGACCCACTTCGTAAAATAGTCGGTGGCTACCAGAATATATTCTTTTTGCCCAACTCCTTTCGGCAACTTGCCCACTATGTCCATCCCCCAAGCCATGAAGGGCCAGGCCGCAATCGTGGCGTGGAGTGGTTCTGCATGGCTTTGGTTAGTTACTTCGAACCTTTGACAGGCCTCGCAACTTCGCACGTAGTCCCTGGCGTCTTTTCGAAGTGTGGGCTAATAGAACCCAGCGGATATGACTTTGTGTGCCAATGGTCGAGCCCCTTGGTGGCTTACACAGTCTTCTTCATGTATCTCCATGAGGATGGTTTGCCCTGCGGCGAGCTCGAGACATTTGAGTAGTGGCCCTTCGACAGATCTCCTATATAAATTTTCTTTATAGATAGTGTACCTGGCTGCTGCTCGGGTAATGCGCACGGCCGCTGTTCTATTTGCTGGTAGGATGCCGCTCGCGAGGTACTTCATGATCGGTTCTGTCCATGGTTCGCCAATTGTAATATCCAAGACTTCGACTGCCTTGGGCGTGACCGGCTCTTCAGCCCAAGATATGACGATGGGCTTGCATTGCCTTGTTGGTTTGGTGGAGGCTAGGTTTGCTAGCGCGTCGGCCTCTGCATTTTCTTCTCGTGCGATGTGCTTAATTTCACATTCGTCGAACTCTTTCCTCACTTCTCGTGCCAGGTCATGATATTTTTGGAGTCGGGGCTCTTTGACTTGGAAGTGATCTTCCATTTGCATCAACACTAATTGTGAGTCCCCGTGTACTTGGAGGCATCGAGCCCCCAGTTCTTTTGCGAGCTGCATACCTCGAACTAATGCTTCATACTCAGCCTCGTTGTTGGTTGCCTCAAAATTTAGCCGGATGGCTCTTTCAAACACTTCTCCCCATGGGCTTAGTAGCCTAATGCCTGCTCCGTTACCGTTACCGTGCATATTACTTGATCCATCTGCTTGGAGAATCCATGGCTCCTTTGCCGATTCGCCAACCTCTAAATTTGCGATTTCTTTCTCTGCATCCATTTGAAGTCCCGATGTAAACTCTGCTACAAAATCTGCCAGCACTTGTGACTTAATCGTTGTTCGAGGCTCAAAATTGAGGCCATAGCCCCCTACTTCTACTGCCCACTTCAACAATCTGCCTGACAGGCTGGGTTTTGAAAACACAGTCCGGAGTGGGTAGGACGTTACTACTTTGATGGGATGCGACTCGAAGGTCGCAGCTTCCTCGTCGCTACTACTAGAGCTAGTGCTAGCTTCTCCAGCGCTGTGTATCTTGTTTCTGCATCAAGTAACGGTTTGCTTGCATAGTGCACGGGATGTTGTTTCCCTACCACTTCTCTGACCAGAACTGCCGCAAGGGCGTGTTCGGATACGGACAGGTAGAGTAAGAGAACCTCTTCCTTTTCGGGTTTGCTCAATAGCGGCGGACTGGTCAGATAATCTTTTAAGTGTTCAAGTGCCCTTGCGCACTCTTCTGTCCACTCGAACTTCTTCCCTTTCCGTAGCACTTGGAAGAACTCGTGAGTTCGATCGGAGTATCTCGAGATGAAGCGGCTGAGGGCCGCTAATCTGCCCGTGAGTTTCTGAACTTCTTTCGGAGTTCTAAGATGCGCGATCTCCTTGATTGCCCTTATTTGTGACGGGTCAGCTTCGATTCCTCGACTGGTCACTACGTGGCCCAAGAATTTTCCGGAGCCCACCCCGAAGGTGCACTTTGTGGGATTTAACTTCATTTTGTATCTGTTGAGCACCTCGAAGGCTTGTCGTAGATGGTGTACATGGTCATTTGCGTCTTTCGATTTCACCAGCATGGCATCTATGTAAACTTCCATTGTTTTTCCTATAAGTGGCTCGAACATCTTGTTTACAAGCCTTGGATAAGTGGACCCTGCGTTCTTAAGGCCGAAGGGCATGACTTTGTAGCAGTATATTCCCTTATTCGTCATGAAGGCGGTTTTCTCTTGGTCTTCGGGATGCATCAGAATCTAATTATACCCCGAGAATGCATCCATAAAGCTCAGTAGTTCGTGTCCCGCAGTTGCATCGACGATGCAGTTGATGTGAGGCAGTGGGTATGGATCTTTGGGACACGCTTTGTTCAAGTCCGTGTAGTCCACGCATACACGATTCTTCCCGTTCTTCTTCTTGACTACTATGACGTTGGCGAGCCATGTCGGATACTTCACTTCTCTCACGGATCCGACGTCCAACAGCTTTTGTACTTCTTCATTGATCGCCTCATTTTTCTCGGCCGGGAACTTTCTTCTTCTCTGTTGTATAGGTCAGTGGTTTGGATCGACTTGTAATCTATGTGTCATGACCTCCGGATCGATTCCTACCATATCCCTGTGTGACCATGCGAAAGTAGCTCGCTCAGAACTGAGGAATTCAATTAGCTGGGCCCAAACTTCTGGTTCAAGCCCGGCGCCAATGTTCGTCTTTTTCCCTGGGTCGGTTGGATCAAGCTCAACTTCCTCTGTTTCTTCTGATTCTCCTGCTGGAGGTAATAGCTCGCTCCTAGCGAAGTGTTGTTGGGCGCATACTGCCTTAAAACTTGCATAATAGCATTTCTTAGCGGCATTTTGCTCGCCTCGAATCGTGCAAACTCCTCCTACGGTTGGAAACTTGACCACTTGATGGAAGGTTGAAGGAACAGCCTTCAGCTGATGTAACCACGGTCAGCCTAGTAGGGCGTTGTAAGCGCTGGGAGCGTCGACGACCATGAATGACACATCGTAATGTGTCCCACCACAATAAGTCGGCAGTACTAACGTCCCGACGGTCATTTGGATACCCCATTGAACACGATCAGCGGGGTCTGCGATCGCAGGATCTTCTCCTCGGGGATCTTCATCTCTCTTAGCGCATGCAGAAACAGGATGTTCGCGGAACTCCCATTATCGACCAGGATCCTCTTCACGAGGCAGTTCGATATTAATAGTGATATCACTAGAGCATCGTCATGGGGATGGCTCAGCTCTGGTACCTCTTCACTTGTGAATTCGATTGGATGGTGAGCCGGGTTCCTGCGAGGGGCTATTGCCTCCTCGCGAGTCAGCCGTTTAGCTTTCTTGGCGGCAGACCTGGAGATTCCGCTGATTTCTGATCCCCCGGTGATACAGTTGATGGTCCGGACTGGAACTGGAGGTTTATTTGCATCCGTCTTCTGGGGTCCTGACTCGTCGGCCTGCTTATCTCGAGCCCAAGTTCGTTTTCCTCGGTCCGACAAGTACTCGGACAAGAAACCTTTCTTTAATAATTCGACCACTTCGAGGCGTAGGGCCCGGCAGTCCGCGGTGGTATGTCCATTGTCATTGTGGAACTCGCAGAATTTCTGCGCATCACGCGAGGCAGGGTCGGCCTTCATCTTCTGAGGCCATTTCACCTTCTCAGGCATTTTTCGAAGCACATTCTGAACTAGATCGGCGGGTGCGATCGAACGTGTATACTTGTTATAGGGGTGTGGCCTGGGAGGATGCCTATCCCGATGTTCTCGACGACCCTATTCTCGTACGCTAGGCCTCCCGCTGCTGCGGCGTGCTCGCCGGTAGGGCTCGTCTTCTTCCCACTTGATGAGTGCCCATGCGCGGTTCAGAGCGTCATCCATCGTCTGGCAGGGGTAGATGGAGAGTTCGCGGTATAAATCAGAATCCACGTCAAGACCCTTTGTGAATGCTCGCACGACAGTGCTGTTTGGGCAATTGGGCACCGCAACCAACTCCTTGTTAAATCGGGTCAGGTACGCCCTCAGTGATTCGCCCGGTCTCTGGATCACCGTATAGAGGTCATCCGGGTGCTTGTCGAGGCGCCTGCTGCTTGAGTACTGACGTATAAACAGTTGGTGTAACTCTGCGAATGTGGAGATCGAGCTACGGGGCAGATTGATGAACCAGTGGAGGGCGGGCCCCGTCAAGCTCGACCCGATGCTTTTACACATACAAGCTTCCATCAGAGTTCCTGGAATTGCTAGTGCCAACATCTTCTGCCGATATACGGCAATGTGATTCTCTGGATCTGCAGTTCCATCGTAAAGGTTGAAGCTAAGCGGGGCGAACCTAGGTGGCAGTTCGGCTTCGGCGATATTTGGCGAAAAGGGGGACTCCGCATACCTTTCGCGAGGAATTGTCTTCTCTGGTGCCGGGAGTCCTGGGATTCTGGAGAGTAAAGACTCGAAATAGCCGAGCCTTTGTTCGAACCGCCGCTCGATCTGTTGGATAGCTTGCAGCTCCGGCCGGCTTAATTGGCCGGTCTGGTTTCCGAGGTCGGGCCGGAAGGTTATTGGATTCTCCGGAGTCCTCTCGGTAACCTTCCCTTCAGTACGATCAAACTCCACTTCTAGATTCTTTGTGATATTCCTTTCAAGGCTCCGAGGCTCCTCGACAATTGGTGGCTTGCTGCTGTTCTGTAATTGCAGTCTCCGATTCTCTCTTTCGAGGAGTTCATTCCTCCTCGCCATTTCTTCTATCACGTTCCGCGCACTCTGCACCTGTGTCACCAGCCTCGATACATGCAGATCTGCCATAACGTTTGGTGGTGAATGTCAGTTCCCCAAGTGGTGTGGCGTCGAATGCCTTCATCAGATCATCGACTGTCCCCTCTGAGCCAGGAAGACGCGGGACTCCACTGCCGGTCTGGGAGATTCGCCCTTTTCCAGGCGCCACTGGAGTGCCCCGTCCTGTTCCCGGGTTAGATCTGTAGGGTTTTAACATGAACCGAATCACCAAAACCAAACTGAACCGTATCGGATCTATGGATATTGCTCATAATACAAATTCACAAAACCCTAGCATGCTCCTATGAATTTAATACAAGATTGTGGATTTAGGGTTTACCGTTATTCTGTAGTCTCTGAACCGATCTTTCGCGTTTGAAATCCAAACTTCGATTCAACCACGCGATTCGAATTTGTCTGCGGAAACAGAAATTAGCAATCTAATTTCAAGATTAAATTCGAAAATCAGAAAAGAAGAAAAGAAATATGTTCTCCAGATTAGATCTTCAGATCTGTATCCCGGCGCTGTTCAGATCTACTACTGGTGAGGACTCTGTAGATCTGTGGCTTGAGCAGGACCAGAATTCGAAAATTCTCCTCCTTTTTCTTCTCCAAAATCGGCGCCTCCCTCTCTCTCTAGGTTTAGTGCGTTTCAACTGTGTTATGAAGTCACTCAGGGTTTCAGAGAGAGAGCTGTCTATTTATAGACCTAGGGTTTTATCCCTAATGGGCCATTTTGGGCTCAATTCAGCACACTTATTTGGGCCAGACCTGGGACCTAATGCAAATAATAAAGTGGGCCTATAAATTAATTAATTCCCATGTCCACAACCCAGGACACAATTAATTAATTAATATTAATTCTTTTTCACCACAGAATTAATACTGACCTACCCCTTTATTACCACGTTGTGAGAACGGGTTGCATTAATTGAGAATCCCCATATTTAAGGTTACCGGACATTCATTAATTAATCGGAGCCTCTGACAAGCTCTCACTACAATTAATTAATATCTTATTATTCCTGAGTAGTACCACTCAAACCTTATCACTCGTGCCTGAACTTAATCAGCCTGCAGGACTTTGGCACGATGAATGTTATTGAGCTCCTCAGGGAATGTCCCCATCCTATTACTCGGATATGGTTACCTAAGTTCAGTCTCAGGCAGTACTACACGAACTGTTGTTACCCAAGATGCGGATATACGAGCGCGCTGTGTTGGCTCTCCACCATGGCAAGTCAAAGCAACAGTCAACCCGTGCAAACCCCTGAACCTTCGTTAGGGTTTGGACTCAATCAATATAACGAGATCTTTTATTCGCTGATGGCAGACAGACGAATATATCTCACTGCGGTCCATCAATACGCCACCTCTGCGTACCAGCATGTCAAGTAACCAGGACAAGCTACTTATTCCGACAATGCCGCAGCCATCCAGACAGACGTATCCTCACACGCTGTCTCGGCTGTGATTATGGTTTATGTCTCACTAGGTCAAGTGATCATACTGTCTTCTGCGATCTACTACACGCAGCAAAATCATCCCTATCGGTGAGACAAGAGGATACCATTGTTCATACATGTACGATTGTTAACAGATAGGAGAAATAAACCGTTGTATACACATTGTAATAAATGCTTTCAGTATACAAAACCCATCAATATCCTCTTACTTGGCCCTCTGGCGGGGCAACCTTCTTGCCATCGAGTTCGGTGGTGCGGATTTTGCCTGGATCGTCCGCCATTTCCTGCGGAAAAAATACGAGAAATAGAAAAAAAAATTGTTCCCGAGGCCCCACGGTTGGCGCCAAACTGTTGAGGATGAGTTTGTTCAGGATACGGAGCCCCAAGAACTAAAGAAAAATACGAATAGGAAATGACATTACAGGACTAAAAAGTGATTGAATAGCTATCAAATCTAACTGAATCGAATGCAAGGGTGTTTCTGATCTATGAATTTTGATAAATGGGAACTTTTTCTCCAAAAAATCTCTCTCCTCTTTGATGTTCTTTTGAGGGGTATTTATAAGAGACGACTTGCTTTAGGGTTTCCGCGCCGTTCTCAAGCTATTGAGGGCCGAGCCCGCGAATTTCGGGCGGTTCGTTGACGTGGAAGCTTCGGTGGCTCCGAAATCCTCGTAAAGTAGTCGTTGATGTATTCGTTGGTCTTCGGTCGCTAAATGGTTGTGGTTGTGGTTGTGGCTCGAGATCTTTATACCGAACCTCTCCTTAGCTCGTTGGAGTACGAATGGCCTTGATCGAACTGCTTTGGATAACTATCGAACTGTTTTCCATTCGTATCACTTTTTCGCAGCAGCGGCTCGTGGCTCGAACTGGATCCTTTATCCTTATTGGGCCCAGGGTGCTATTGGGTCTTAGTCTGGTACATTTACTGGGTCGGGTCAGGTTCGCACCTCCAACAGTGTTATATCTTAAATGAAGATAGATATACACAGATAGTATTAAATATGGATGAAATACTATCACGGCACCATTTTAATCGATTTTCAATTTATTTGTTTGTTTTTTGGACATGGACGTTATTCTATATTGAGAATCTTTATTAAGAGGAATTAAAATTTGTGGAGAGATTTATTTGAGAAGTTTACAAGTGTGTGAGTGTGTGCAAGTGAGAGGATTAGAGCTCTTGAGAATTGTTAAATATTTATAGGAGTACATGGTGGATTCTAGATCCCTCTAAACTTTTTCCTACATAGTGTATTCTTACATTTTTTAGATTAATCCACATCTTTCTTTGTATCCCTTAAATAGTCACTTTCTAGATTAATCTAATCTAGATTCTTTTTCTCTATTTATATCTCTATTCTTCTTGTAATTTTTAGAATTCTCTTGCAAAATATCTAATACTATTTTTTTTAGATTGTTCTTATAAAATATCTAATCAAGTTTAATATTCTAACAGCCATAGAGGATTAAATGACAAATTGGTGTTATTCAAGCCTATCAATCACTAAGACTTCCATATAAGATCAAATAACTCTTCTTTTATTTAACATTAGAATTGTTGTTCGATATTTCAGTTTTGAAAGGTTCACTTCATTAGGTTTGTAGTTTGATGACCAATTGATCAATAACTTTAAGCCTCAACAAACTCAAAATAATTATTTAAGATTCACAATATAGTTAGAAAAATTAAATAACCTAAAAAATATATAATATTTATAAACTCTCTTGATAAAAGATATTAATATGAATTTTTAATTATGAAATAATAATTTCAAAAGTGGAAGGACTTGATTGAATAAAGTGTGATTCTAAATGAAGCCACATTTTTTCTAAACACAACCACTTTAAAATGAAAATTTTAAATATTACAATTTTACCCCTACAGCCCAATTCAAAATCATAGTTAAAATAATAAAAGTCAAGTATATTGTCATATCTTCATTAACGAAAAATCAAAATCAAAATCCCAAAAATAAATATAAAAATGAGGTTACATTAACAACATATTGTTGCATAGGGGAAATAGGGAGAGGCAAAGTCGGGATCAGCCCTGGCGGAGGTGGTGACATAGGCGGATGCCTCGCATAGCCGTGGGTGCTCTCTCTCTCTCTCTGATAGTTCATGTTGAGATTTTGATGTAAATATGATTTGAGGGTGGATTGATGAATAAGCATTGTGGGAATATGATTATGATACATAAAAATCGAGGATAAATTTTGAGGAAATGACGAAAAATTATTTTGAGGATAAATTTCTATCTCTATAGGGCATATAACTTGAAGGCAAAAACTTGCGTTAGGCAGGCCTAAACGGTTTAGGCGGGTTTTATCATACCCAAATGGGTTCACCCATCCCAAATAGGGTATATTATATGGGTTTGGGCTTGGGTTAATGGATAAAACCCGCCTAAATCGTTTAAGTCTGCCTAACCCAAGACCTTCCCTAACTTGAAACGACGAAGAATGCATCAACTCATAAGAGAGAGCGTAGCTATGCTGCATAATTTGTACTTTGTAGTGATAACTAGGGTAACTAAGGTGGTTTGAATATTAAAATCAAAATATATAGTCCTATTTTTATATTTATTTTTGGGGTTTTAATTTTTATTTTACGTAGATGAAAGTGAGAGTACATATTTAAGTTTAAGTTTAATTATTTTAATTAAAACTTAAAATTTAGACTATAGGGACAAAATCGTAATTTTTTATAATAATTTAAATTCTATATTTTAAAATGGCAACCGTTAGCAAAAATGTGGCTCTATTTGAAATTACCCTTGAATCAAAATCAAATATAAAGTTCGTTTATAAGTTAGCATCAACGAGAGTATATTTCACTATATACTATTTGCATATATTTATTGCAAATAATAGTAGGTTATGCAATATTCTTGTTCATTTGTAACTTCCTAAGTGCTGCACAGTTGGTACTTGGTAGTGATTAGTTTTTTATTTTTATTTTTTTTGCAGAGAAGATTTTATGTACATAAGTCACGACTTTCAACTTTCGGATAAGATGAATTCCAATATTTTTAAAACAAAATCATTAATCATATTGCATTAAATGTAATAGCCAATAGATACAAGCTAGATAACACAAATTCATTAGCAAAATTACATGATACAAACTAAATGCCCCGTGAGAGCACACACTCATTTTTCCGCAAAAAGCAGCTTAAGCAAGTCATCATCCAATTGGAATATAAAACCATCTTCTACGGAACGTAATGATAATTCAGGAAGATATCATAAAAGCGATCGAAACGAAGAAAGATTTTGGTTGGGAAGATTCTTGCAGCTGATGTAATAATTCCTTGAAACCGCAATTTATAGTTCCCTCATATTAAACCCTGACGTTGCAGATCCGTATACGTCTTCTTGTTGTAAATGTTGCCCTCGCGATCTTCATATTCTTCTTCAAGATCTGGCCGCCATTTGTTTAGGCCTTGCTTTTCTTGTATCCTCTCCCATAGTTGTTTTGCTTCCTGAATTGATGAACATTGGGGCATTAGTCTTATGATGTTTCCGAAATGAGGTGGTTTCATTAGATGGCATTATGCAAGACACCCTATTATTGGTAACAAACATCATCAACACTCGTAATAGAGAGAAAACACAGGTACGTACCTCGATTGATGTTATTTCATTGAAGTTCTTGGTGTTTGGAATTCCCAGACATCGCATCCCATGTTGGTGCCTCCATTCCTTGAAATGGCGTTCGTAGGCTCTGCGTCCCCAGTAACTATGGTTCCCACATATCTCGCATTTGAACTCCTAATAACATTCAAAATAAGGTCAATCTTTTTTCGTAAACCCTTCCCCCTTCTATCTCTACCCGTGGAGGAAAAGGAAATGTCTTGATCAAAATATATGGAAACATATACACATGCTGACATGGAAATCATAATGCGGGCTGAATTAAGTAATACTTCTAGGTGTTGTAGATGATCAACACCAGACTGCACATAAATTTTGATTACCTGGCCAAGTCCATGAAGTTTGTACAACCAGTAGGGTATTGGCTTTCCATCCCAACCCATGGGCAGTTTCAGGGGATTGTAGATCTGCTGATCTTCATCATCACTCTCAGACTCAGGTTGTACTTCATCCTGATCATAGGAATAATATAAAGAATCATGATAAAAGTATAACACATTTGTTAAATATGAGCTGCACGTAAATAGTAACTCAGCTTTCAAGATCATTTATGAAATTGCATAACCACAATACAAATGCCAGTTCATATAAAATTCCTACATTTCTTAGACTTGTATGTTCTTTAAGATGTCAATTTTGAGAAATCCCTTTTGAGCACAAAATGTTCATCGTATATGCTTCAGTTTTAAAAACAATCATATAAAGCATGGCAGCTTTTGAGAATGGTCAACCCATATACCATCAGAGCATCAGGCCGTTTAACCTCATACACTGTTTCCTTGTGCATGAAGGTGAGAGTTGTGTTTCCTTTCTCCATTTATATGCATATGCATACATAACTGACAAATAGAATGCTCTCCTATTATTTTGGGTGCGAGTTAACAGGGTTTGAAAATAGTACCTCTTCACGTTCTTGTACAATTTCATCATAGGTCAATGCGTGTTTCTTCTCAATGTTTTCTTTTGTTCTCACAATAGTCTGCAAAAAGTCAAGAAACAAGAAGTAGAGTTCAATGTTCCTGAAAGATGATGAATTTATAGCATATATAAAAAAAAAATTAAAGAAAAAAAAGGTGGGGGGCATAATTGAGTCTGTACAAGGAAAGAAAGAAACATGAACATTTATGGGCGAGGACTGGAGTTGACAAAGCATGAGCATACCTCATCCAATAGGTCACATAATTTTTTAATCTTTGCTTCCATCAAAGCTATCTCTTTCGCATCTTCACTAGGTTGTGGAGCAGCACGACCATTTTGTTCATGTACACGTGAGCCTTTAGCAAAATGTTTCCGGTCCAGTTTCTCAAGAGGCGTATTCTGCAAGGGAAGACAGTAGGATAATATCAGTGGCATACACAACGCTCAGTGAGTTCATAGGCAAAGATCACAAAATTTAATGTTGAAATAAGAGCAGCATATAACGTGTTCAACTTTTCATTCAATAAATCCAACTCTTAGTTACAAATCTCTTCAATTGAGTTTATTCGATGTCCCAAGAACATAAAAAGGCAGAGTATACAGTGGTGCACTCAGAGTTCATAAAGACAATCAGGTTTCAAGCAAATGAACTAAGTTGACTCACCTAGATGTACGTGAAACATGTAAAAGCATGAACCCAATAATATAAAAACAAAGGGAAATCTGTTTATATAATCAGCAAAACATAATTTTTGAAGTCAAGAAAACAAATTGGGCAGAACGATTACAATCCATAGAGATGGTTACACCCCAACCTTTGTCAGAAAAAGCCTTTCCGCACGCTGTTGTACAGTACCACCTGTCTTCAGACCAAGAGCAGACAATGCCTAGATAGGGTATCAGTCATAATCAATTCGTAGCATCACCGGTGATTGGAAGTAAAAAGCTTCTTAAACATCAATGCAATTTTCAAAACAACAGGAGGTATCATAAGCATCATTATTGAAAACCAGATGAAATCCCCTCGACACACATTATTCATCAGACCAACCAATTCCTTGTTTTGGCTCATGTGAAAAGCATTATTATGATGATTATGTACTATTTCTGACTGATACAAAAGTTTACACCAGCCATGCGCCAATATTTTTTATTTACATGACCAAATGGTTCATCCCCACAATAAACACAACAATTTATTATTTTTTCTATAAAAGTAAGGCATCAAAATTGGCCAAGAAAAATGCAACAAAAATAATGTAATGAAGCCATACCCCCTTTAACTTCTCAGGTCCTACTTCCATTAGCTGTTCAACTGTACTATAATAATCAAGATCAATAATTGCCTCAGGCTGTTTGGCATTCTCATTTTCATGATTCTCATTCTGCCATCCTAGAAGTCCACTACTCCATTGCTCTTCAAACTCAGCACCTACCTGCCAGAGATTAAGGCATCCAGAAATTTAATAACAGAATATAAAAACCAACTGAAGATAACCAAAAAGGACAACCAACTATGAATCACGCATCTCCATCAAATCAAACATGGAAACTAATAAAATAACAAAAGATGAAATCAAGGCAGAGAGAGAGAGAGAGAAATGAATCACAATGGATTTTGATGCTAACCTTTGAAAATATTCTTTCAAGATCTTGCAAAGGTTCTGTACGCTCAAAAAAGCCTTGAAGGTATTCCAGAAGTTTCTGCAAATATTCACGATATTTTCTGTTCAAAACAAGGGAAACAGGTTAATAGGAGTCTAGAATGGATGGCATGAAAACCCTGACAATGAGACCTTTTTCTTTGTGGTGTATGTGTGGGGTGAGGGGTTTCAAAAACACAGCAGATAAGTGAATATTATTTGTATATATATAACTCTGCTGATGGAGCTGCAAGGCAATCATACACATCCAATAATCCAAAGATATAGCACATCTAACTAAAATGCATGGGTCGTTTTAGATTGTAGAAGTCATTCCTGGAAAAATTAACAATGAATGGAGAGAAACCAGTTAAGGGTAAACTCATCTTGTCAAGGCAAAGATTCCAGGGAGAGGAGGCACGCTTAAGCTAAGGCACCAAAAAATCAACTTGTATCAAGCATTTCCTGTGACCTATCTGACCTAATTATGTTAATTTGTCATTATTTAAAGTGATATCTCAACAATGATCCGCATTCTAGGTACACCTTGGAGGTTTCATTATAAACCATGAACATCATCACCCAGCAGTTCACATACAAACACAAAAGGTGCCTCTGGGCTAGTATTAGAGCCTGAAATAGCATATCCCTTTTACAGTCTAGTAATACAGCCAACAATAAGTCCCCAAAAAATCATTTGAGCCATAAGTTTACAGTTACACACTGTCAGAAATATGCAAGGATCATACTACCTGTATATCAGATTATTATTGCCAACAATTTTGAAATATCTTCAACTGCTTAAACCTATAGCTAAAAGTTATATACAAATTGTTGAGTCAACTTATATGTGTTGCTCCACCCACCAATGCTAATAACATCAATTTCCCATCATCTTACACAGATACAAATGATTCAATGGGTTTGGTGGTGAGAAAATGGCTACGCCAGAGGACTCCTGATATACATTTATTTAAGCTTGAGTAAATAGAAACCATGTTGCAGATCTAATACTCTTTGGATATTCATATTCCTATTTCTAATGTTCAGATACCTTGAGAAGAAATATAAGCAGCATCTAAACAAATACAGTAGAAAATAACTAAAGAAAAGGAATAGAAAGATATATTATCCAGACAAAGAATCACAAAATATAAACTTTACCCAGTCAACTTCAGCTTGTGTGGTATTTTCCCCGGATCTGAAAATACATCAAGATAAGCAGAGTACTCAATTTTCTGTCCAAACTTGGAGTTGATATAGTCATTATATAGTTCATGTAAATCAAGGTACCGCCCAAAGGCTTCCTGAAATAAATCAACAAAATTGATGATTATAAGAGCACAAGTTAGCTAGCTCGCAAAGTTTCAAATTGGTTTCCAATGTAAGAGATGGTGTGGCCGAATTAATAAACAGAGGGTAAGTGGAGTCATCAGAAAAACAGATTAAAATCTTTATTTCCCATCTTGCCCGCATCTTGCCCCATAACCAAGTAAGGATGCTTGAGGAAAAAACAAAAAGAAACTAGATTTATTTGTCTAGTATAGAAATCAGAAAAAGAAAACAGTTCTGGTAGGATTCTGAAGCAGATAGAGCACAAAGCATCATCACATTGTTAGATAATCATCAACATTCCCAATGGTATGAGTCAATGTCATGGAACCAAAATTAGCAAGCATGACTATTTAATTTCTTATTGTGGAAAAACTAAGACATTACTTAAGTTCCCATACTCACAAAAACTCATAATTCAAACTGCTCCATCAACCATTGCTATTTATGTGTATGAATCTAGTGTATTTATACTGATTGTGTAGTTGCTAAGATTTTTAAAATCAAGAAAAAAATATGACCTCCCCCGAGAACTCAATGACCGGCTCCTCCTTGAGAAGATGTTCATACTCATCAGTAGTATCGACGTATCGCGCAGCTGGATGCCGCCTATGGTACTCCCTTATCTGCATAAATCCAATACATTCCAGCATTACTCACCAAGACCTAGCAAAAAAACACAATCAAACAACAATACAACCCTAGAAATCCACACCTCCTTTAATCTATCATAAAATGCACTAAACACATTTGCATTCGCCGAAGTCGCACTCTGTCCACCAAGCGCAGCAATCTCATCCTTCCTCGCACTGTCCTTATCCTCGTAAATCTCAACCTATTAACCAAAATCCACGACAAACAAACACGAAAAACCTCATTAAATCAAATCATTCGCCAGGAATTAGAGAAGTTCAGCACAAACGCCTCCAAATCTTACGAGCTTATGAGTAGTGTCCATAATTTGTTCGATCATAAAACGAACTCGGTGGCTCTGGTGGAGCCGGTCCTTGTTGGTCGGCGGCTCGGTCTGGAGATCCTTCACGACGAGCCGCTCGAGCCGCTCCACCTCCTCGTGAGACGCACGCGTCACCTCCAGCAGCGTGGACGACATGATTTTCTTCTCCCCGACAAGGGTTTTTGATTTGCAGAGGGGTTTTGTGAAGAAGAAAAGGGCGGAAAATTGTACAAGCTTACGATGTCGTTTCCGTTATCTGGCTACTGACAACGGGAAGTGCCAACTAGTCTCAGTCACTGGCTTATTTGCGTCGATTTAAGTGGACGTTTAGTCGGTAGGTTTCAGAACGAGGGAATGGAATGATTCCGAAATTCCCTGTTTGCTTAAAGGGTATAGGATTGAAAAAATGGGAATGATTCCCAAATACTTCGGAATCACCAAAATCCTCCAAAATGGGTGGGTTTCATTTTCATTCTCATATATCATTATCAAAATTATTTATTTCATATTATTTTATAATTATTTTCTAATTTATTTATTTTTATAATATTATATATTATTCTTTTTAATATATTAATTATTTATTTTTATCTTAATTTTATACTTTATAAAATAAATAAGAATATAAATATATTATTTATAATATTATATGTTATTATAATTATATATTATTCTTTTTACTATATTATAATAATAATAATATTATTATTATAAAATCAATAATGTATTTTGTATCTTAATTTTATATTTTATAAAACAAATAAGAAGATAAATAGATTATTTATTTGTTTTAATATGATTTTATTTTGTTATTTTTTATTGTTAAATTAATTATTATTTGTATAACAATTTAAGAATTGTGAATGATTCCCAAAAATCAAACTCATACTCATTCCCTCTACTATCAAACACATACCCAAGGTGCGTGTTGCAAATTGGGCTTACATGTAATTTCTCTTCATTTCAAGGTGCGTGTTGCAAACACATACCCTTTGGTCCCGATAATTTTGGTTATGATAGATGTAAATCAACCAAGCCACCCGTGAATTATTTGAATCTCAATTCGATTCGATGAAAGTTCATTTTAGCTTATTTAATAAGTTTTGCTTGTTAAACGAATCAAACTTGAACTTTATAATATTTGACTTCTGAGCTATTAGCAAGTTTGTTAACTAAAATTAGTATGAAATATAAAATTAATATTTTCATTAATTAAGAATAACAAGTATGATAAATTTTGTAATTATTTGAAAAAAAAACTAAATTGAGTTTTGATGTGTATTATTTTTTGAATAAATGATTTTTTTTTCAATAAAATAAAAATATTTTAAATATAATTTAAAATTATAAAATTCGTTTAAACTTAATTAAATTTGTAAATTTCAAAATATTCAATAAAAAAACTCGAATTTCGATCAGAATAAATAAACTAAACTTAAACAAAAAAAATATTCGACTCGACTCAACTCAACTCTACTCCACTCCGTTCGATGGATACCTTAAATTTAGTAAATTCATTTGTGCTTAAAATTATTTCAATGTATCATAATTAATTTTATTAAAAAAATAATTTCCAGTTTTTAGTTTTGGACATTTCTGAAGTAGACTAGCAGTGTAAATATAGTTATTTTGTTAGGGAAATCAACTTTTTATTCAGATAGTAAACATAAATAAAATCTGCCCCAACACTTTAGCTGATGGATTGTAGGCTCCCTTAAAAAGCTAAAAAACTACGATGAGCTGTTGATTTGATGACAAAAAACAGGTTGATAAATTATCGGCAATGTGGAATTGGAAATCTACCCAAGATGCGGACGACGACGAGCAACAAGATTACTTGCTTGAAGGCACCGAAGGTCTTTGCTCTCTCTCTCCTCTGCAGGTATAACCATCAATGAACGAATTTGTTCTTCACAATCGATTTATCAGTTCAAAGATTGAGACTTTACTCAAACCCACTTTGATTTCACCCTTTCCTGTTTGTCCCTTTTTATTGAGCAGAGGGTTTATGGATTCGGCGCTTGTTTACTAGCTGGAGTTCTTTGTATGTTCCTGGTATGAGTATTCATCTCACTGGAATCGTTCATTATTCTCAATCATTATATATAGAAAATGTTGATGCGGTTTCAAGATGAAATAAATATGTTGGAATTGTTTGTATTTGGGAAACAGTTGACTGCATTTAAGGGTGGGGATGATTTTAACGGCCTATTATTTTGATTGATGTTCATGGCAGTCGTTCATTGTTTTTGCGATGCCCATCAAATTCGCGCTGTTGTTTACCTTTGGCAATGTGCTGGCAGTTGGGAGGTACATTTTCTTTAATGCATAATTGTAACATGTTTTCGCCCGTTACTGCTGTGTTACTTTCTAAGCTGGTGCTGGTTAAAGGAAAATGTTGTTCTTAAATCATGGTAACAATGTTTAGCACTGGTCTACTTAAAGCAATATCATGCTAGGAGCTTTGTGATTGACAAACCAACTAAATAAACAAGTTTAATAATGAGAAATCCTTTTGCTTGAGGTAGACCGGATTGTTGTCATTCGAATCTAATCGCTCTCTTGCAAAGATTGGTCTTTTGCAGTCATCTTCTATCAAGTGCATATGAGGAAACAAAAACTGGGTAGTGTGGACATTTTTTGGTGATATATACAAGTCTAAGACTGATAGGCATCAATTAAATATCTTTTAATGACTAGCCGTTTCTCGACAAAGAATGGTGGTTTATCTGTCCCCCGACTTGTTGCTCCTACAAGGAAAATTGAGAACTTGTTTTCTGAGATTTATTTGATGACTGGTGGAAATAGTGCAATATCATACTTATATATATTAGATGTTTTTTTAGATTGGAAGATTATGCTTCTCTATTAGATTTTCTCCATGAGGTTCTGATTAGGATATCTAATTGCCAGCACAGCTTTCCTAACTGGACCTGCACAGCAGCTCAGAATGATGCTTGATGATGCTCGCATGTATGCTACTGCAGTTTACGCTGGATGTGTGGTACTGGCTCTTGTTTGTGCTCTTTTGGTAAGTCTATTGGGTTGGAGTGTATATTATGACAAAAAACTAGAAACTCCGCCCTTAAAAGAATAGTATGCAGTATGCTACCTTCTTTGACAAAGTGGATGCTCTTGCATATGACATACATTCCTGAAATTGATGGGCATAATAATTGTTTTCTCGCCAGCCATTGCTACAATTCTCTGAACCAATCGTTTTCCCTGAAGTTGAATTCCTGTCTTATACCTGATAATTTTATAGTTATACTAGCTTCATTAGAGAAGAGAGTTAGGCCCTAATTCCTTTTAAAAGTGACATATGAAGCAAACCAAATTTATAAAGGTCTGCATGCTATGAAAGTCCTAGAGGTTACTAAATTTGTGAATTAATTATTTTTGTCCTTAGCCCACCATGGTTAGATGGCCTTTGGAGTTTTATAGTAGAGCCTCAACAAATTTACTGAAATTGTGAAATCTACTGAACAGATGCATATAAACATGTTTTTGGTTGTGTTTCAGTGATAGGAACGAGAGACGAGATTGTTTAAGCAAAATCCTAACCGAACACAACCTAATTTTCTGGTTCTCTGCAAGATATTAGAAGTTTAGAACTATTAAACAACTCATCAGCTCTTACACACCTCTTTTGTGGATATCATTTCTTTACTCCGGTCTGCTATAAAAGAATGATGTACACTTACCTATAGGAATTCAGCTCATGGTTAATACATTCATGTAAAAATGTTATATTCTTACTGATGCGAATTGAGGATTGTATCACTTACTTAGTGCTTCAACCTATATATTGCAGATCCACAGCAAGATTCTTACCATAATTGCTGTTATATGTGAAATCTGTGCCCTTATTTGGTAAGTGTGTATTTCACTTATATCTTTCTGCTACATTTTCTATACTATTTCATGTACGCTTCATCGAACTTTGTTAGCCTTGTCACGTTAATATATGCCATAACTTCAACTGAATAACTTTCTTATTATAACTTCCTTCAACAAAGTATATTTTAGCAGCAGTTGTATGCATGTGAGAGGGTGGTGCATATTTGCAAATACGCAACTAATGAGGAAAAGTTGAAAATATGTTAAATCTGATGAATATCACTTACTATTGAAACAGATTAAAACGAAGGATTTTAGTACTTTTATGAAAACCTCAATAAGAACAACCTTCTTTCAAATAATCGGGACTTGGAATTTGAAGTGCCACTTCGAACATAGTTCTTGTTGAGCAAATCAGCAAATTAATTTGCCCTTACTTGTAACTTCAGACAGAATATAGATTTGCTTTATGCTTATAACTCTTTGTACTTCCTCGGATACAGATCTCATGAATCTCTGAATGTACTCTCCTTCATAATCAGTCTGATGAAACTTTTTCATTCCCCAGCATAAAAATTTTAAAAAGAAAATTCATTTTATGCTACTCCTGTCTCATGGTAACTTCGAATCACCAGCAGCTGGTAGAATTTTGAATCATAAACTGCTAGTCGCATAAGTTTATTCAACTTTTTGTATTGCTTAAAAGGTGCTGTGTTATTTATAGAATTAGAAAGTAAAAGAAAGATGGTATAATTAAAACATGACATGATTACATGAACCATAAGTATATCGACAAGTTTACTTTTAATATTCTATTTCTGAAGCTAAAACCTTTCCAGTATATCCCTGTCACCAGTAAAGCTTTTGCCTTTACATGCGTCTCTGCACTATGATTAATAAGATATACTGAGGTAAAATATCTAAGCAAGACCCATCTGTCGTCTGTCACAGAGTAAGACTTCTATCTCTAAATTGACTGTATCTGCACATAGTAAAGGTCGTCGAAAACACGAGTAAAGGTGAAAGTTTAGTCAAATCTAGGAAGTGAACACAATTTTTTTCTGAATGGTTAAATATTGAGCTTGCCATTCAACCTTCTAAATCTGAAATAGTATAGAGAATGCCTTGGTACATTATGCATACTACAGTTAGCCACACTACCTATAGAGACGATTCCGGGTTCTTGCCTACATTTGCACTCATTGTAACCATTTGTTCCATTGCAGGTACAGCTTGAGTTATATTCCTTTTGCCCGTAGGATGGTTTCTGATCTGACAATTCGTCTCTGTGACACTGAAATCTAGATGACTCACACGTATAGCCATCTTCTTGCTTTGATGCCTTCCCAAGATCGAAGCATCCCGGTTCAGCTGGTTCCATTTTTATTCTTTTTCTAGTGAGTAACATCAGCTTTCTGAATCCAAGTTTGCGGTACAAAACTGTTCCTTGGTGATGTTGTAGATCCGCAGCTCCATTGAGCTTCATTCAAACATCCCAAGTGCTACGATCTTCTTAAGGTTTGTTCCTTAAATAAGGATATTCTTTTTTTGCTTGATTAATGATTTATGTATGCTGTTGATTATACACGCTATGTTGCTCTCACGAGGCTTCTATTTGACACAAACAAAACTCTTTAATCACTTACACCTCGAGTTGACATGCATTCACTTATACATAACTTTTTATTTTTCTACTACCGGTATTGTTGATGCACGAAATTTCATGAATTAGCTTTTGAGATTGAATTTTCGAGAAGAATGGGGCATTGTTATAGAATTTTATTATTGAAAATAAAGCTGGAGAAAATCAATCTTTTTAATATAGGAATAAGGATATTTATAGGGAGAAAATCCTAAATATACAAAGATATATCTAAATATTTATCTACGATACAAGAATAAATCTTTTCCAATTAGGAAATAAGATATATAATGTCTTTTCCATCTCTTATCTGAAGAGTGCCTTGAGTTGCCCTCAACCGGTGTGGTTTGAATCAGTGGCATATCTAGGCCTATTTTTTGGGTACAACTGACCCCAAAACTTTTCTTTACTAAATATATATGTATATATTTTATTATTATTTATATATATTTTTATATAATGTATCTCCATTTTAATATTATTTATATATTATACCCCGATTTTAAAATTTTGGATATGCCACTAGGTTTGATCACTTTAACCGTCAAGTGATTCGATCGCTTTGCCGGGCTAACTCGATCTCCACTGGTCCAAAAGAATTGTCTTCTGCATATACGAACAATCATCGTTGGATCGGTTTGTTGGCTTAGAATCTCCTTGTGGGACTTCATTTACTTGCAAATTAGGCCAGAATGAGCTTAACCATTTGAGGATACAAGAAGTATCATAATTCATAAGAAACTAATAAAAACTAATAAATCGCTCTGACTATCGAATATTCACTCTACTGCTTGGGAAGCATTTATATTATTTTTTTCCTCATAAGTCAAAACATTTAATTTTCTCACTAACAATTAAAAAATAGACAATCTCTCTTCTTGCATTTATATACTCCATATATATACTGGTCAGGATGATTTAGTTTTTTTTTTTTTTTTTACCATTTTTTATGGTTGTTGAACTGACAACAAAAACGTGGTCTCCAACTGCCAAGAATCTTAAATGAGTGATTCTATCAAGATTCATTTAACACAATTCTTTTCAAAATATTAAATTCCAAAAATGTTTTGACTATAAACAGATGTAATCAATTTTTGAGTTTCCACTTTCTGGTAAGCTACACAGATTCGTTCCTTCGAGGAATTGTGTCAGTGCAAGACAACTAATTAATTACTTCTAAATAAAGTTAAACTCTAAACAATTAATTATTCAGTAATTACCTAAATTTGACCTACGACTAAATTGACAGAGATATAAATAAATCTTTAGTAAAGTAAAAGCAGCGGTTAACCACTTGATTGGCTTTAACTGCTTCATTGTCTCCATCATTTCAGAGTATTGAATGTAATTTGCTACAATTCACAAATATCATATTCAATATCTCAACCACCATGTATTTATAGCCGACACTTTCATTGGCGGATCCGTGTAGGCAACGACGGATTCAGAAATTTTTAATAGAAGACTTAGATTATAGATTTGAGTTAAATTGAGAAATTATTTTAGCATTCTCTTTATTTTCAGTCCCTTATATCATATTTTTCATTATCTTCAGTCTATTTTTCTTCTTCGTAGCTTGTTAGAGAAGGGGCAAACTCATAAAAAATCACATCACTATACTATACAATCGGAAAAAAAAATTCGAGTAGGAGGGGCTGGAGGTTGGAGCCCCCAACATACACATGGATCCGCCAGTGCATGTACGAGTTCGAGGGTGCTCCAGCTCTCTTAACCGAAAATTTTCTTTAATTTAATATTACGGTAATCTAGTATTTTATAGGATAGTCCCCGTAATAAAGAGAAATTATATGAAAATAAGGGAAAAAAGGGTATGATGACCGGAGCTGACATTTGAAAATATTCTTCGCATATAGAAGTCTATCCGACTTTAGTATGAGGCATTTTTGAATAAAGATGACCAAAAGCAAAATCGTGAAAGTCTCGGCCCAAAGCCGATAATTTCATACTAATGTCGGAGTTTCGATTCCCAATATCTTTTAAATAAGAGTAATGAAATATTTCATGAACACAACTCATTCAAATGGTACATGTGAGTAGTGATTGTGAGTTTCTCCTCGTGGGACCGAATCCAGCTCAACTTTAGCCATGGATGAATATTCTCTTTGCAATGCAAACTATATTATATAAATATAACACAAGAAATCAAAGATTCCGAGTATCATCATGCTCAACTTGCTCATATAAAACACAAAATAAATAAATAAATAAAAAGCAGTATTCCAAGATTCAACCCATACATACAGGCATGTCAGTATGTCACCCAAAATTAAATAAACCAACAAACAAAATAAAAAAAATGAAAAGTCCCTCCCATTTTGAGCAGCAAGAAAGTAAAACCCTGCCTAAGAAAAAAATAAACACATCATTCTGTGAATCTGTGTGTGTCTATCTACATTTCTTTATGTTCAATGATTGGTCTGTTATTTTTTTCCTTTTCTTTTTCTTTTTTATTTGACAAAGTGCAGATCGTTGAATCCACAACTTGTTTGTCGGTTTATGTATAAATATACGTATATATATATATATATATATATATATATATATAATATAGTTAGTGTGTGTGTGTGTGTGTGTGATGTTGGGGCATTGAGTAGTTCTGAGTGGTACTGACCCTTTGGGAGCAGAAAGGAGAAGTAATAGATTACATAGCCACTCACTTGTCGCAACGGCCAATTGCTTTCTTTTTGTACTTTTTTTATTTTTAATTTTTTATATTTTGTCATCATTAATTATATTTGTATTATTAATTACAAACTTTGTTTTTGTTTTTGCAAGTTGACTACAATCCCTTCACGTCTCTTAAAAGTCTCGTATCTATAAAAATTATGGATCTAGATCTACCGTAATCAATTCGGCTGGGGCATATCTATCACCTTTTCGTCATTACTAATACACTATATATATTCAATTTAAAAATATAAGTGATTAAATGTTTTATCTATGATAAGTTCGAGAAATAATGGATGTTTAGAGTATGTATACCTTAATGATATATAGCAATAATTTAATAAGTATGAGTGTAATTGAACTGAATCAAGTAGTGTCATGTTCAAGTTTGACTCGTTTAGTATTGAATCGAGCTTTGAACATTTTAAAGCTCACGAGCCTAAACTAACTTTCTAGATTTCAAATATATGTAAGATATTCATTATTATGTTGAAAGAGAAAAATATTTATTTTTAAATAATATTATATGAAGCTCAAATTCAAAATCTTCCCATTACTATAAAAATTTATCACTGTTGTTACTCATAAATTATGAAAACATTATTTTTATAAAATTTATTATTTTATATTTCTTACGAATTTTAGCTAACGAGTTTGATCACGATCTCTTGTCAAATACTATGATGCTTAAGTTTGGTATGTTTAACAAATAAAAGTTTGTAGATCTAAACGAGTAAGAACGAACTTTTATGAATACAAGATCCGAATAATTCACGAACTATTTGATTCATTTGCAGCCGTACTAATAAGATTACTAACATGCAAAATGAAAGTCTAGTTAAAGTTAGACAGCAATACAAAAACAAAAGAAAATCGAAACCGAATTTTATTTCCAAATTGACCTCGACCTTTTCTTGCATTACATGGCACGAGACAAGTGACGAATGGTCCCTCAACTGCCAGACATTATGCCATTTTTCTAAGTGAATTTACTTCCATTTCTTTATTTTTAATATTAATTTTAAATATCTGCAAATTATAGTTATTGTCATTCCATGTCACCATTATTTTGTCCTGATATTTTTGCTTAAAAAGTAACGAATTTTGTCTAATCGCCGCATTGGGGAAAATGATGGAAACAATTTATTATAGTGCTAACTTTATTCTCTATATTTGATGCCATTGAAAACAAGATGTAACCAAATCATGTTGTTTGTGTCTGGACTTTAATTAATTAAATTACGTATTTCAGTTTTACACGATTTGTTTGTGAAAACATTTCTTGTTTTGTCGATGACTTTATTCTAAATTCTTTGAAAAATTGAATCAATTCACCATTCGTTTTCCCTAGAAAGATAGCTCAATTTAGTGTTCACAAACATTTGCCCTTTTTGAAACTAACAAGTGGATGCTCCAAGGATAAAATGGGACAACCTTTTAATGATTCCATCTTCTTGTATGCCTCTTTCGGTCACATGCATGAGTTTGATTAGGCATTCTCACATCACTATGGGAGCGGCGGATACAGAGCTACTAGCGGATCCAGAAAATTTTCATAAGAACTTAATATATATATATTTTTTCTCTGCTTTAATTTCAACCGCTTCATATCATATTTTTTCTTATTTTCATCCTTTTTTAATAAAGGGAGATTATCTCATAAAATACCGGATCACGATACTAGAAAAACAAGAAAAATATCCTAGCTAGGAGGGGCTGGAAGGTAGATTCGTCGCTGCTTTGAGCATCGTAGGGTTCAATTATAATTTCGTGAGGTCGATATTTTATTTTTAAAAATAATATATGTAAAAAGAAATTGAACATCTTGTGGGATTTAGCGCCCCCTAACTAGGAGTGAACAAAATCGAACTAAACTGTAAACTTGCGGATTTGGTTCTGTTAGGATTTTTTGAAACCGCCAAAATTCGGTTCGGTTCAGTTTTAAACCGAAATCATGACGGTTCGGTTTTAACCGAAACAAGGCAATTCGGTTCGGTCGGATTGATTATGAATTTGTGGATTTGAAATTATATTTAATTTGTGCTTAAGTTGTGGATTAAAATTTGTAGATATGGTACAATTTGATTGTTTTTCAAGTTTATGTATGTTGCAGCATTAAAATATATATTTTAATTCAAGTATTTTAAGAAAATATACCGGAAGTTTCGGTTAAAACCGACACCAAAACCGCCAGTTTGGTTCGATTCGGTTGAAACCGCCAATTCAATACGACTCGATTTCAGTTTGTAGAATTTTGAAATTCTTAGTTTGATGGTTTGAACGATTCGATTCAGTTTTCTGACCGAATCGACCGTTGCTCACCCCTACCCCTCAAATATCAAATATTGTTCTCGTATTTAATTTTATTTTATTTGTTGTTGAATGAAAGAGTTTTGACGAAACCCTAATTTGCTTACTATATAGATAAATCTTTATAGTATATGTTTTTCTCAGGTGGGAAATAACAAAATTGATTATTAGTCTTGGAAATAAACAAGCATTTTACTTGTATCTTTACAGTTATGTTCAGTTTTATCAGACAGATCATACAAAAAAAAATGAATATATTAATTAAAGCATATTACAAGAATTGGTTAAGTAATTTGTATGTATAAAGTGGTTGTTTTTAAAAAAATATATAATAGTATGAATTATTAAACTAAACAGAATATTTAAATAAAGGAGTTCGAATATGGACCGATAAAATAATTTGAGAATATTTTATTTTATCGAATATCATAAAAAAGCTTTTGTTTGCTAGCTGGATTTTCCTGTCCGATTAAACAATTAAAAAGCCTTATTATATTAATTTATTCTTATTAAAACAATTAGTGCTTCTTGCAATTGATGGCAAGAATAAAAAATTAACTGCAGCTCAGAAACGACGCCGTCGACAAATTTAATTTAATAAAACTTCTTTATGTACATATTTAATATTTCTCTCGTCTCATTTTTTTTTGTCTCGATTCATTAGTTTTATTTTTTTTAAAAGTTAATTTTTCACACACAACATTCAACAATATAATATTAATTTTACTTAATTCTTTTTATACTTATAATTTTTGGCTATTGTGTTTGATCAAATTGTGACAATTAAACCTAGAAGTAGTATTATAAAATACTAGTTTTCTGCCCGCGCGTTGCGCGGCGTATATATATTATTTGTATTATATTATCATTATGTTAAAAAAAATTATAAAATAAGTATTATGAAAATAAATGAATTTTATAATTTATATACATAAGAATTATACACTATAAAAAAATTAAAATAATAATAGAGACGTAAATAATAATAAATCTTCTAACATATGATAAAATACTTATAAATAAAAGATGATTTTGAATAAAAGTAACTCAGTACATAATAGAATAAATTATTTGCGTATGAGTAGTAATAAAATTAATACTTGATAAAATAAAACAATGAAGACTACATATTATAAGTGTATGAAGATTTTCAATAATTACTCATTGATTTTAAGAAAAACATATGAATTACAACATGTAATATTAGAAATTCTGAAAAAATTCTTTATACATAACATTTGAAGTTGTTGACAAACTTCGCTTTGCCACATATAAAGATTTTCAATCCAGCACAATTTGTGATCCTAGACACAACAACATACAATTTTTCATGTGAAAATACTGGTTTGTTGAGTAAAATCTCCACATGCGATAGTGACTGTTCTTAACTCTTGTATATGGTCATGGCATATGAAACCTGAATTGAGAATTGTCTACGCTGAAACTTGAACGAAATTCGAGGATCAGATGGTATTATAGTCTTCCTTGGAATAAAAACATTTTCACCAGTATTTTCCCACTCAGAATCTTGGTCTCTATGACATGATTACCAAATTGTGTTACAATCAATCGAGTCCCATTGCACAAACCAGATGGATGATCAATATTCCTCAACAACATGATCGGTGTTCCAACTTTTAAATTCATCTCACGATTTAGTAATCCAGGATACTTCAATGTGTTCAAGAGTTCTGGAGTGTGCACTTCATTAAGAATATATGCTACATTTATTGTTGTGCACATAGAATCAGAACTTAAGTATACATTGCCCACATTATTGCTCAATGATGTCATATACTGATTGACCCTCTCAATTACATCATTTGTTGGTGCCGAAATAGTCCGGTGCAGCAAATATGAAATATCTATTGATCCAATAATTATTGTAGGATACGTGTTATTAATAATAGCTCTGATTGGATCTGTGGTGAATTTAATATTAATATCTTCAGGGATATCAATAACTCCTTCGCCGTCATTTGGTTCTCTTAAATTCTCATCCCCAATTGTCGCAACCCAATCAACAGTCTTTTAGTGTGGTTGCTTGCATATGCTCTCCAAGCATATTACATCGCATGTTTATCGTCAACTTCAAGACACTCTCATGATGCCATAAGTAAGATGAATTAACTGTTGCATTAACAACATCTCCTCTACTACATCTTGGTATAACATGAAAAATCTGTCTGAAATCACCACCAAATACAATAATTTTATCTCTGAATGGTTGATTGTTACTTTGTGTATTCTGGAAGCGCATTATTTTCAGCATTGCCTTATTAATAATTTATGGAAAAAGCATATCACCACTCTTCTCTGCAGCCATAACATATTTGATTATATAGACGACACCAAGTCTCTTTCCTCTAATACACATACGTCCATCGATGGCACCCCCGTAGTCAATGGATCATATGAAGTCCAGCGCACCCAAGATCAGCGACTCCTTAGTCTACTTCTCTCATCTCTAACTGAGAATTTCATGGCTTAAGTACTCTACTGCACCACCTTGCGCGTTGTATGGCTCGCTCTTGAGGTCGCGTATAGTCACAACTCCAAATCTCGCAAGCTATCCTTAAAGACGAACTCCAAACTATGAAGAAAGGGACTCAATCTGCGACTGTATATGACCAAAATTTCAAGTCCTTATGTGATCAATTAGCAGCTATGGGACGCCCCATTGATGATACGTATAAGGTTCTTTTGTTCCTTCGAGGTTTTGGTTCATCTTTTTCTAGAAAAAGTTGCTTAGATGATGATCACTCCTCTTCATAACTTCTGCGATCTCCTATCTAAAGCTGAGAGTTTTGTGTTATTTCAAGAGTCCATTAACACGACATGATCTTACTCTATTTTCTTCTACATCCAGTATAAACCTTCGGAGCAGTGCCCACCTTCCTCTGGAAATTCTAATTCTTCTCGTGGTCATGACAGTGGTTCACATTACTCCAACTCTTGCAGTCATGGCTGCAATTAAAAACTTCGACCACCTCCTTGCCAAATTTGTCGTCATGAAGACCATTATGTCAATTTATGTCCGAAAAGGTATTCTTCGCAGTCATCTCCAGTAGCTGCACACTTGGCTGACACATTCTTCACTTGCTACTCTCTCTCTCAACCTGAAACATCAATTTGGTTCTTTGACACCGGTGCCTCAGCCCACATGACACCAACTTCTAATTCTTTGGTGAACTCTCAGTCGTACTCTAACATGATAGTGTTATTGTTACTAATTCTTAACACTCGACTTTCTGACTGTGTTACATTATTGGATGTCTTGGTTGTTCCGACTTTCACCAAAAATCTACTTTTTATTATTAAGTTGACATTGGGTTTCCCAGTTTGAAGTGATATTTAATAAAACCTTGTTTACTGGCCAAACAATTTATGCATTTTGTATTGGCAGACACAAAGCGTCATAGAGAGTGTTGCTTCAATCATTCTCCGTCATAATTTTGTATTAATGTTCGTAGCTCCCCGTCACAATCAAATCGACCATCTCATGGAGCTCGGACTTCCGGCGTGAATCTTCTTTTGCCTTTTTCACTCGTTTCTTCTCATGAAAGCCTACACAATCTTACCCAAAGCATAACATACACCAAGACACAATCATGCATATAAAATTTATAAAACTACGATAAATCATGTAAAAATAAAGTAAATATCTTGACTATTACAAATATAAGCAACAATCATCTTTGTGATTTTGGTCACCTCTACAATTTGTGATATATACTACAAAATATGTCCTACGTTCGGAGATCCGCAGTAGTGAAAGTGTCATGCGCATGACTAAGAGATCATGGGTTCAAATTTCTTTTAGGACAACTAAATTATGAGTTTAAATTAATACATTATATTTAATATACACTATAAATACATGTTATACTTTGAAGAGCATATGATATGAATTTGAGTTGTACTATATATACAAATATAAGTTTATAAATATCTTAATTTGTTAGTTATGTGATATATTGCAATGAAAAATTAGAACTTTAATAATTTGCGCTTTAGTTTTAACCAGTTTCGCTCACCTACCCATCATAGGTACATGTGCAATGTATCATTGATAGTGGAGTCAAATTTAATTATTATCATGCATCTAATTTATTGATTCATGAGTCGTGGTCACATTAATATGTGTCTACAGTCAACACTGGACTGTTTTTGTTAGTTTTAAAAATTTAAATCTCCCTTAAGTTTGAGTTAAAATTATTTAACTTTTCTTACGTTTTATTGATTTATTTGTCAAGACTCACATCTCTTTATGTCTTATAAGTTGTTGCTCCAGTATATAATAGTTTTATGTTTTATAAAAATAAACTTGTAATTATGTTATATATTATTAGCTACCATCTCCTTAATCCAAAAAAAAAAAAATTACGTATGATAGGATGACAATGTATTAGTTTTGTACGTTTTTGCTCTAAAACATTCTATAATTTTATATTATTTATTAATCTCAAATAGTTTTGAGGTCTAAACTTCATGAAAATTTTTAATAAAGTATACCCAATTAGAAGATTCTTTGTCTTCTTTAGTAGAAGATATATTTAAATATTTAATTTTCATGGAAAGATAATCTCCCACGATAATAAATCTAATTATATACTGACTCAGACATTAAATGTTTTAGGTTGTCTTTGATTTTTGTTTTAGTTTTTTTCATTTCTTTATTCCTTTTATTTTTTTAAAAAAAAAATCTTATCCTTCCTATCTTATCATTTTATGTGGCTCTATCTCCTTTTTTTTTTTTTTTCATTCTGGTCATCCCCTCTTATTTTCATGCCTACATCCATATTTCTAAAGTTATCATAACTCATCACAACCCACCTTTTATTAAAATATTAATTTCCTCTCCTTCAAATATACAACCCACAACCTAATAGAATTTTCACTAACATCATTAACTTCCACAAACCTACATTATATGTTCTTTTTTACTTTATTTTTTTAATAAATATCATTTATATCATTTTATTTTAGATTTTAAAAATCTTCAAATATATCGATATTAGACTTTATTTGTATAGAAAAAATAAATATATGTTTTCATATTAACATTTTATTCTTTTTATTATTAATTATTTAAATTTAAAAATTTTAATCTTATAATATGGATATCCCAATTTATTTATTTTTTGCTTTTTTAATTTTTTTTTTTTTTGGTCATTTATCTATGATGAAAGTGATTATAGTGTGTACCTATATGGTATCTTCAACCTTAGAGATAAAAAAATATAGTAAATTATAATTTAAAATATTATACATTAATTAGATAAGTGGATCATAAATCATTAATACGCAAGATACTATTAATAATTATATATATACTGAATTGGATTTTTTTTTTATAATTCTTCTATAGCATATTTTTATTCTTCTTTTTATATAAACACATTTTGTTCCATTGATTGAGATATACATTTTAAATTGATGTCAATTTTGACTTCTTTATTAAAATATTGTAATTATTATGTGATAGTTGTAATAATTTCTATATTTTTTTAGGACTATTGAAGGAATGTTCAAATGGATAAGGAGAAAACTGTTGGGTTTCGCCTTTATTTATATATATAGGTTTAATTTTTTTATATGCAATAATAAATTTATTTTAAATAGCATTATAATTTTAATGTTTAGAAATGAACAATTTTTTATTCGAATCCCAAGAATTGTATGAAATTAAACTATTTTACAATTTTTTTTTCTAATTTTAATATTTACTTTTAATTATCTTAATTTTTATAGCATATTTAATATAGTTTGTGTATTTATACAATTATTTTTTTTATAGCCACACTAAGTTAGCAACTATAAAAATTTACGATTGAATAAAATCTTGACATAAAATGAGTAAAAAAAAAATAAATGATTGTTGGAATTTAACAAACAAAAGTAAATTAATACAATTCGTTAAGCACCCTAATATTAATAAGAGAAAAAAAATATTAATTTTGATCCTTACAAATAAAATATGGATAATTGAACAAAATAGCATTGCTCCAGCTCAAAGTGACTGAGGACAGGTGATGATTGAAAAGCGACTAAGCAAATAATCACCCAAGTAAATCTCATTCGATGCTTCTTGAAATGCAAGTCATCAGCAGATAAATCTCATTCGATGCTTCTTGAAATGCAAGCCATCAGCAGATTGAACATCTTCTTCATCTTCATTTATAAAGGTTTTTGTGTAGAAACTAAATTGAATTTTTTTTTTAAATACAACTATGAATTAAAAGAATATAAACTAAACTAAATAAACAATAGAAAAATACACCAATACAAAAAATGACGCGACAATCCAACTCTAGCTAAAACAAAAATGAGAATGGATGGCTATGGGAGTTCGATTTGATGGATATATATACTAATATAGCTATAAGAGAAATTAAATGAAATAACCACTAATTGAGTAATCATTTAATTATTAATTATATATAATAAATGTTTTGTTTAATTGATTTATGTGTAAATTGAGGAAAAACTTGAAAAATGGATTCAATTAGCAATTGGAAATCAATTATACATTATACAATATATATGAAAAATTAATGCATACTATTAAATTGAATGTTACATATCAAGTTGGCAATATATATATAGCCCATGCACGTTATTAAATGTAGTAATTGTGATAATTAGTGATGAATTAATTTCTATAATCTCATTCTTTGCCATATAGTTAGATTGTTTTCATCAATTAATTTCAATATTAGATTTAAGTATTTTCCATAATGCAATAAATCATCTTCCTACTAATATGTATATATAATTAAAAAACTTGTAATAATTAATTATGAATTATAATGGTTATTAAAAATTTCCATACTTATCATTATTTCCTAATATATTGTAATGCTATTTTTGGTAGCTTCGTTTGGGCGGGAATTTTTTTGTGAGGAGGGGTTCTGCTTTTATAAATATATAGATGTGTATATTAATTATTAATAGTCGAAATTGATTCGTAGGCTAATTCGCACGAGCCACGGACCAAACCTAGGTTCGGACACGTGAAATATTTAGACAGTTACCTCTGTCGAATGTAACCTCTTTTTTTTCTTCAATTTAATAAATACTAAACAGTGTGTGTGTGGTAGGTATAGCATGGGTTGAAATTTCCCATGGTTAAGAAGTAGGTATCTCACCTAACTCAATAAAATGATTACTTAAAATCTTTCATGATTATTATTATTTTTTTATTTTTTTTATGAACTTGTGGTAGTTGATGATTATGATTGAATTTGAATGATCATTATATTAATGATATATCTTTACTGGGATTTGTTTTTGATTTGGACATAAGAGATTAATGTCGTGGTGAAATTATGACACATAAAAAAAATGATAATGAATAAAATAATAGAGTGACTTTCTAGTACATTCAAGAAGTGAAGCAGTGAATAATAGTATAATGTTTGATGATTAAGAATTTTACCTATGTCAGATTTCGAAGTGTAAGTAGTTAAGCGTTTTATCTATAATTATTTCATTATCGTGGGATTGAGTCGTGTTCGGACACCTCCTCCCTATTTAAATATTATACCTTTGTTTTAAAAACAATGTTCTCAAATTAGGTTTTATTGACATTTGTAGTCTTAATTCTTAAATACTCAAACATGTCCCAAAACTACATATGTTATTTTTGCAAATATATCAATTCTCCTCATTGTTATAAATACTATAATTCAATCAAAAAAATATTCCTCTATTATGAAACAAATTCTATAATACTATATAAATGATTATGCACGTTATCCATATATTTTAATTCAGTTTATGTTATTTCCAAAATGTTATAGGATGATAATTTAATTAAATTTAAGTTAGAGTGAAATAGACAAAACCACGCAATTGTTATAAAAGAATGCATATATTCTACTTTTATAATGATGCTTATTACTTTTGTTTTATGCTAAAATTGAGCTATTCCCAAGTTATACATTTTATGAAGTGGGAATTTGTTTGATAAGAAATTGCTATTAGACCTCTACGACAATGTCTACTTTATTCCATGTATTTTTGTCACGCTTCAAAGACACTCATTATGGAATTATATACTTGTGAGTATCAAGGTTGATATGAAATGATTAACAATATAATTTTGTTATTAAAAAATAATTCAATTAATAGTATTTTTTATGAGTATTTTCAGTCAAAGACCCGAAAGATGAGATCTTAATTCAGGACGTGAAATATCTCATAAATTCTCTATCCAAAATTCGAAGAGTTATAAAATTCTCAATCCATGATCTCAATATCAGTTTTTAAATTGAAAATCTAAGGATCTTTCGGGTCATGAATAAAAAATTCATCTTTCAGATCTCAAATTAATAATTAAACTATTTTTTTTATCTTTGATCGACAATTATCTTATTTTGATTGGATATAAAGACTTTCGAATAAAATATCGAGCAATCTATCATCAGTTTAATCTTTACCATCCCTTTATAAATACCACAAACTATATAATAGTGATATTGGTGGGATTTCAATTTTAATATATTTAGCACTATATCACTATACCATGAAAATGGACTATGCTATTTCTTAATCCAAACCTATGTAATTTGCAATCTCCACAAATAGTAAATGATTGATGAAATGGAGTCATTAAAACTTTGTGGATTGATCGATATGCAATCGTCTTTTTTGTTGTTTCAAATTATCTTTCGAATAAATTCATCCAAAAATAAAATAAAAACAAAAAATATTCCCCCCAACCAAAAAAAAAGAAAAGTCAAAAAGAGAAGAAGAAGTGGGTACATCTCTATTTCCTTTTCAACATACAAATTGGTTGAAATGGACCCTCATAGAAAAGGTTCACTAGTAAAAATGGAGCCATGTGTTCATACCCATCACCCCATTAAACTCTCACTAACCATGGGACTTTTTTTTTTTTGGGTATTCATTTAAGAAATCAAGATATTTCACTGAGGTTAGTTATTAAAGAATTGGATTCTACTTCTAATTTTTAAATGAAAAGGTTGATATTCTACTTAATTTTCATGGGAACTTTCTACACACATGTAAAACACGTTGGGGTGAATTATTACATATATCTCGTTTTCACCTTTTACAATATAAAAATTGTTAGAATTAAAATGTAGCATGGGAGTTGACAAAGCAGGAGGATAAATGAGATTTGTGGGCTTTTCATTTAAAGTGCAGTTGTCAAAACATTTTATGTGTAACTGAGAAGTTATAAATTTAAGTTTCTCTGGAAATAATTTGACATGTGTTTAAATTAATGCATTACTATTAGAAAACGAGATTAGTGGTTAAAATACTTTATTTATGATATGTTCTGTTGAGGATTGTTATTTCTCACAGCTTGTTTGATGGTTCGGATTACGTGTGCATGGAATGGGTCACTGATGCATGAGACGGGAATGCTAGTTTTATTCGCTTTTATTTCTTTCTTTCTGCAATAAGTCGTGCTCACGCTTTTTGTGAGTTCTTTACGTTTTAGTTTGTTAGGTTTCACGTGCTGTGCATGTGCGATTGATTCTCATCCTTCCTGTTATATCCATTCTCTGTAAACTTCCGAGTTAAGATGGATGGATGAATAAACTTTTCTATACACAACTCTTCGATTCCTTTTATCTTAACATGGTATCTAGTGTCAGGTTGCGTTTCTGATTTATGGGCAAAAGTCAAAATCGCAAACAGAAGCAGAAACAGAAAGAAACATGGGAACAGTTGCTTTCGGAGGAGCAAGGTGATTCACCTATAAGCGGAGATCAGTTCTCCAAAGATAATCCTTTCTCTTCGATCGGAGACAACGGTGGTGGTGATCATATGGCGAATCCGCCAGACCCACGGGGGATACATGACATCCTCCACATACAACCCACAGACCAGACCAATCTGCAGCTTGTTTCTGTCGTGTTGACGGGTAACAATTTCTTTACCTGGAGTTGATTGATCAAGCGCGCACTAAGTGGCCGAAACAAGATTCCTTTTATTGATGGTAGCTTTCCTGAGCCCCTCTCGACTTCTCCTATTTACAATGCTTGGGTTAAAGCTGATTATATGGTATATTCTTGGATTCTGAATTCGGTGTCTAAAGATTTAGCTCCTGGTTTTCAATATATTGATAATGCTGCTAGGTTGTGGTTAGAGATAGAATCACGTTTTGATAGATGCAGTGGCCTAAGTTGTTCCAATTAGAACGTGAACTAGCCAACTGTGTTCAAGGATCTCAAAGCGTCATTAACTAT
>JAPKLW010000276.1:554569-579523 GCA_026898455.1 Plectranthus barbatus | reverse complement strand
CGAAGTAACAGGCCGGTAACAGACAAGCGGTGGCCTGATACCCAACATCTACTCGCATTGGTTATTGTACCAAAAGCAAAGTGGACAATTCTTATGGGACGGAGGGAGTATGTTTTTTTACAAAGTTTAATAAAATAAATATCATGATAAAAAAAGAGATAAAATAATGTAACTGACAATATCCAAAAAGTCGCGTCGAGATACGTTTATATCCCGTACTCCGTAATTGTATATTTTAAATAAATTCGAGTTCTTAATCTTTTGATTTATCATATGTGTAAATTCTCAACGAATTCATGAACCATTAATTATTTATGTTTGCTAAAAAAAATAATATATTTCTGAAAAAGAGATAAATATGAAAAAGAAAATTACTTTATAGAGACTCCATTTAAATCCGAATCACAGGAGAATTATTACTCGATCTAAATTATTTGTACACATAAAAATAAAAGTTTCTAAAAAGCAGCATTTTTTACTAAATACGAGGAAGAAAACCCGTGATGGCACGTAGTTTTACCTTTGTACATTTTCCAGATAAATTTAGGAAAAAAGAAAACCATGGGCTAAAATATAAATTTTTTAAATTATACAATTAGTATAAATGTATTTATTATTTGAAATTAGTTCTAGGATATTTTATTTTGATTCGCTATTTCAGCAATCGATTTTGAAACGACACTAGACTAGCATAGCACTCGCGTGATATGAAAGATTAGTTATAACTGAATAATTTCATTTAAAAAATTTACCTAATTTTGCACTTTAATTTAATATAATTTCGGTAAAAACAAAATAGGTTGATTCAATTTCAGGGGAAAAAAGAAGAAGCAGAAGCTAGTTCAATTTTGTTCCCAAAAACCCATATGATATATAATATGCAAAAAAATAAAATAAAAATAAGACTTATGATTGAATTTAGGAAAAATTAGTTACGTTACTTTATTAGATTTTTTGTATAAATATTTATTTATTTTTAAGTTGTATGTCAATTTTTACTTATTTTCTAAATATGTATATATAAATACACTAACACTCGTAAATAGTTAAGTGTCGGAGTTAGGTTTATAAGCTAACAAAATTTAGCATAGATTAATAAAGCTAACATTACTTAAAATATATTGTTGGATTCAATTATTAATTTTTAGCAATTAAGTATTATTAATCTAATAACAAATAAACTTCAAGTGGAGAATTTTTAGGATGATCAGTTGCTGTTGGCCGCATAAAACTGCCGGCAGTTACAGTTGGCCGCTTCCCTTTTTTTTAATTTTAGATTTTAGATTTTGTCGCAATTTGCTAACGACTAAATACAATGTATTTCCATTAATTTCCACTACCCTTCGTCATTCATTTCGTCACCCATCCACACGTACCTTACAAATTCAAACTCTATTATTTAACCACATTAATTACTAGTCTTGTTCCCATTATATAGTTCGGGTTACTGTTTTAAGGTATTTCAATTATATGATCTTATTTTTATATTTGATATTTTACCATTACACTCCTAAATACTTTTTAAAAATGAGAATATTAAATGTAATATTATGAAAATGAGAGGTTAATTTATATTTTAAATAAAGATAATGTTGAAAGTTTATTTAAATATTAAATAATTTTTGACAAACGTGTAAGATCAAAATGGACCATATGATTATATATTTTTCTAATTGGAGTACACAATTTTAGTGTTAAAGAGGTATTCACGCCAAAGTTAAATAAACAAAGGTGGAAATTTCTGCACTTTTAAAGTCTGATCATTGGAGAATTATTACATGCAAAAATAAACATGAGTAATTCGCTTCAACAATACTAAATATAAGTGAAGACGTCACAAATAAATGATAAGATTTACTTAATAAATCAAATAATTTTAAGATTATTCACATAAATTCACGAGCTCTCGTAATAAAATCAATAATCACACGATTTTATTAATCTTGGCCATATTTATAGTGAAAAAATAAATCTCTAATTTTAATACATAATCAAATATAATCAACATAAAAAGCAAGTAAATTCTATCAAAAAAAGATAAAATAAAATCTAACCTAATAATTAAAAATAACTAAATATTTAATTTTATCAAGATAAATGTTGATTTTCAAAATTCTAATTCATGAATTAAGTCCATAAATCACAAATTTCATAATTAACTAAATTCAAACAACTAAATTTAATTATTTAAATTTGGACCACCTTAATTCTCATTACTTCCTCACCTATAAAAAAAATATAAGATAAATTAATTGTAAACAAAGTGATTTAATAATTACGTTTCATGTTGGAGTCCACTTATACTCCACTAAGAAAAAATGGTTTGTTTATGGTAAAAAGATACTAATTTAACATAAATGTTTCTAATTAAATTTTAGCAGATTTAGATGCAATAATTGTTATATTGTCAATTTTCATTTATATCGATATATCCATATATTATAACTCAATCGAATACACACAAAAGATGAGATGAAAACGAAATTACAACCACTACAAATTCAATTGTCAACTTCTTAATTTGTTGCATTTTGTGCTTAAATGGAATTATTGACTGATGAAAATTGACGCCGTTAATATTTAATATTAATTACCAAAAATGTACCATCTATATATTTATCCTTTAATTTTTTTTTGTTGACTTGGAATTGTCGAAAACCTATGAGATATAATTGGATGTACTGTTTTTTGCTAATTAATGTACTTGTCATTTTTCGATTAAACATATAAATTTGGAAAATTATTAAGAAGAAAACAAAATCTCAAGAAAAATTTGGTGCACCGATTAATTTAATGTGGATTGCATGTTTGATTTGGAAAATTATCCAATATTTATGATATATATAAAGCAGTCAAAATTTATATCCAAACTAAAATAACGAAAACAACTTGGACTACTTGATAATGCTCTATTTACTACTCTATAGTGTATTTATTAATCTTAACTATTGATACTTATTATAAAATAAAATTAATTATAATATAAAATACTATAACTAAGATAAATGAAAATATTTACTTTGTTCAATAATTTAGAATACAAATTGAATGTATTAATTTAAATACCACCTCACTCAAATATCATTATTAAAATTCAAACTCTAATTTATTAAACACGATTAGATATATAAACTTCTTTCGTCCCCAACTGTATAGTAGACCACTTATTATTATTTCATTCTTTTCGATTTAATTATTCTGGTTTAATTGGATATAGTAATCAAGATATGTGAGTATAAATTTTTATTTTGAAACGAGACAATTAAAATGGAACGTAGCAGAATGAAAAATGAAAAGGAGGCAATTGAAATGGGACATAGATAATATATTACTCCCCGTCCCACCTCAATTGTCCTACTTTCCTTTTTCGTCCGTCCCACCTCAATTGTCCCATTACTTAAAAAGACAACTTTTCACACTCAACAATAAAATATTAATTCCACTCAACTTACTTTACACTCACACTCCTTGATTATTATGTCCGGTTAACCCGGGACAATTCAGCCGGGACGGAGGGAGTATTATTATTTTTGTGTGACTTGTGTTGCACATGAGATCCCTTTCCTTGCAGTGAAGCTACAATATAAATAGCCAAAAAATTCACACACAAACCGTGGAGGCTCGGAACCGAGCCTAGAGGCGGCCAAATATTTAGCCCAACGAAATGACAAATACGCCCCCTTTGAGCCATAACATCAGCATCCGGCTCGGCCGTATGGACCCACCACGATCGGTTGTCGCGTGCCGCATAGGCATAGCCCACCCTTCCACGTGTTCCCCTTTCTATTTGTCTCCAAACACAATTTTTTTTTCCTTTTCTTTTTCGGATAATTATGGTCAACTATAATAACTGCACTAGCTAGTGTTAAATTATAAATTACTCTTTATTTCTTAATAATTAATTTTAAAATTAAATATATCATGATATTTATGAGAGAGAGAGAAAAGAAAAATGAATTTCTTTTCAAAAGTTCAAATCTGATTAAAATCTAGATTTACATCCCTACAATTCGTGAATATAATTTGTTAGGTCTTATGTTATAATAGTAGGATATAAATAATAAAATTAGATATTATATATCAGTATATTATATCAATAATTATTTTCTATTTTAATATTGATACAAATAGTCAAATAGATAAAAACAATGCATATAAAAATAAAAACTTATTTATAAAATTATCACAAAAAAAAATATTTATATTACTAAATACATTAATTAGAGAGATGTAGTATTTCAAATAAAAAGTTATAAATATAATAC
Source organism: Plectranthus barbatus (assembly GCA_026898455.1). Lineage (NCBI taxonomy): Eukaryota > Viridiplantae > Streptophyta > Magnoliopsida > Lamiales > Lamiaceae > Plectranthus > Plectranthus barbatus. Next base: position 575,258 of record JAPKLW010000276.1, on the reverse strand, counting down.
GTTAATTATTATTATTATTATTATTGTTTTATATATGTTATTTTTTTTGAAAGGGGAGCAGTATTATTTAAAAATAAATTAAGATTACTCTATATATTTATAGATAGATAGTAAATTAAAATTCTACGATTTGACAAAACCGTAGGAGCGGAAATCGGGCATCTGAATTACCCAAACACATTTAAAAAAAAGCAAAAAGAAAAAAGGAAAAAGGAGATGTGGTCCCCACAGGAAACCCCACATGGTAGCAATAGCAATGTAAAATTTATTAGTAGGTGTTGTGTGGCGTTTGCGGTCTCTATAAATTCACCACCTCACTTCCTCGCCGAGGCTATATCCATCCAACTCACCACCAGCTCGCGGCGGCGTTTTTCTACTGCGAGCAAATCTCTTCAGCCCTAGAATTAGATTCGCTCATATTGAATTTCTCGCCCTCTGTTCGTCAATATTAAGGACTCCTCTTCAAACTAACCGCTTATTTATACCCATATCGCCTCCCTCGTTTCAGATTTGCCTTCATTGTTTGGAGATTTTGCTTTCCTCTGAGAAATCCGTTGAATTGACCTGAAATATCGCTAGATCTGTTTCACGAACGCGTGTAAATTTGTGTAATTAATTTGATATTATATCGTATAATATAGTAAGATATATATAAAGAGGTTGTTGGTTGGTTCGGTGGATTTACCAGAACGATGTCGACGGCGTCGGGATCCGGGATTCATGTGAGAGGCGGTTGCTGTGGCTTGATGAAGCCGGCGGCATGTGCTCCGAGCCACCAGCTGAATGCAGTGGCGGCTTTGTCCCGTAGGGTTAGGGGGTCGCGTGCATTCGCATCGAAGCAGAGGACGGTGAGCGTGGACAATAGGTTTGTTTACGGCACGAAACTCCGGAGCAGTGTGGGGTCGGAGAGGGTGCAGTTTTGGCAGACGGACGGGCCGGTCCGGTCGCCTAAGCTGCGGTTTGTTGTGAAGAATGCTATGTCTCAGGTGCCAGAGAAGCCGCTCGGGCTGTACGATCCAGCTTTGGATAAGGACTCGTGTGGAGTTGGGTTCGTGGCGGAGCTTTCTGGTGAAAGCAGCCGTAAAACGGTACGGTTGTAGTTATATGTACAAGAGGAGTAATTATTAATTCGTATATATGTATTTGTTCGTGAATAATTGGTAGTTTGTCGCGTAGGTGACAGATGCTATAGAGATGTTAGTGCGGATGACCCACAGAGGTGCGTGTGGCTGTGAGACAAATACAGGAGATGGAGCTGGGATTCTTGTGGGGCTTCCTCATGAGTTCTATAGAGAGGTTTTATACTTTTCTTGGATTTGCCTTCATGTTCAGTATTGTCAATTGAAAAGAAGCAACCTGCGGTATATGATTCTGTCATGGACTGGGTGCCTTTTTTCATTTGTTTGTTGCTTCTGTCTGGGATAGAGGAGTTACAAATTGGATTAAGGGACTTTTTTTTTTCTTTCCACAATTTCCTATTATTTTGAGGATGATCTCTCAAGTAAGGTGAAACTGAATAATTTGATACATGAATTTTGCGTTCATCTGGCATTAAGCAAACCTATAAAAATCCTATCTTAGTTCAATACCACAATTCTGTTGCTGATCGGTTCTGAATAATTATGTCAGGCTTGTAAAGATGCGGGCTTTGAGCTGCCCCCACCTGGAGGATATGCAGTTGGCATGTTTTTCTTGCCTACATCGGACAGTCGGAGGGAACAGAGTAAAATTGTTTTCACTAAGGTAAAACACACAATTTTGGATATTATCCTTTTCTTCCGCGATTTGTAATTCGGTATAAATACCTGATAAATCTTGGATTTCATCGTAGGTGGCTGAATCACTTGGGCACTCAGTTCTTGGGTGGCGTCCAGTCCACACAAATAACTCGGGATTGGGCAAGTCTGCTTTGCAGACAGAACCCGTCATTGAGCAAGTTTTTCTTACAGCTACTCCCCGCTCAAAGGCTGATTTTGAACAACAGGTGTCTAGTTACTGCATTCTCAAAGTTATTTCTAAGCATCAGTATGAAACTACAGGTTTTGCTCTTTCTTTCTCTGTAAACAATTCTTGCATTATATTACTGCAGATGTACATATTGAGGAGGGTTTCAATGGTTGCCATCCGAGCTGCATTAAACCTTCAACATGGTGGAGTCAGAGACTTCTACATATGTTCTCTGTCCTCGAGGTTTGTTTTCTGTGGAGATTTGATGTTACAATGAATTTTCTGGCTGAAGGGATATGTTATATATCTTTTTTATGCTCTTTAACAGGACTGTTGTCTACAAAGGTCAGTTGAAACCTGAGCAGTTGAAGGACTACTACTATGCAGATCTTGGCAATGAAAGGTTTACGAGCTACATGGCCCTGGTAAATATTTTATCCATTCTCTTTTCATTTCTCTGCTGACTCAATACTTCAACACCGAACAGCATGGGATCAACCTAACTGAAGGAATGCAAGGTTGAGGAATGACTTCTGAGGCATTGACGTATGAATGATCTCTTAAGTTCTTCCACACCCTTGATCACTATTTGATTTTGGATGCCGGATTGGATTCCTGGGGTGAGTTGGTAAGGAAACTCGTTATGAAGTAAATAATATTCGCAGAAACTTGGTGTTGTTCTGCTATGATCCATTTTCACGATCAAACATGTTGTATGGTGGAAAGGAGTTTATGTTCAGACAAGGTAGATTAGGTCATGGATATTATTTGTGATAGCCCTGCTGTGTGTTCAATTTAAAAGCGCTGAACACCCAACTTTATTCCACGTACATAATATCGTTTCGTCAATAGATTCTTTAATATTCTTTGGGTCTGAATTCTTATTGCAGATACACTCTAGGTTTTCGACAAACACATTTCCTAGCTGGGATCGAGCTCAGCCGATGCGTGTTCTTGGCCACAATGGAGAGATAAATACTCTTAGAGGAAATGTCAACTGGTAGGTTTAATTTCTCTTTAATACGTCTCAATTAAATATTGTGATTTGCGAGCACCTATTAACATCTGTTGCAAGTCTTAGTTAAGTTGTATCTACAAATATTTTCTGAAGTTCATCAAGATGACTGATAAATGATTCAGGGTATCTTTATATCAAGTTCATGCAATCTATATCAAGATGTGCAGGGAAGTGTTAACTTGATGTTTCATATTTTATAGGATGAGGGCACGTGAGGGCCTTCTCAAATGCAAAGAGCTTGGCCTGTCAAAGACTGAGATGAAGAAGCTTCTGCCAATTGTAGATGCCAGCTCCTCTGACTCAGGTTCTTGATTCACTGAAACACTTGCTTTATCCGCATCCATGCCAGCAAATGGTTCTTGGGATTCGGTTTCACTGTTTTGATACCTATCAGGTACTGATATTTGATGTTACTGTGGTGTTATGTTTAGGTGCATTTGATGGTGTACTAGAGCTTTTGGTTAGAGCTGGTAGAAGTCTCCCTGAAGCTATGATGATGATGATTCCAGAAGCCTGGCAAAACGATAAAAATATGGATCCTGATCGAAAGGCTCTCTATGAATATTTCTCAGCTCTGATTGAGCCATGGGATGGCCCTGCTCTTATATCATGTATGTTCTTTGAAATATTATTATTATATAATATAGTTTCATCTGACATCATACTTGCTTGGTTCTTACCTCGAATAATTTGCAGTTACTGATGGGCGGTATCTTGGAGCAACATTGGACAGAAATGGGCTACGTCCTGGAAGATTTTACGTCACACACAGTGGCAGAGTTATCATGGCAAGTGAAGTAGGCGTTGTTGACATTCCGCCAGAAGATGTAGCCAGAAAAGGAAGACTCAATCCTGGTATGATGCTTCTTGTTGATTTTGAGAATCATGTCGTGGTAGATGATGAAGCCTTGAAGCAACAATACTCACTCTCAAGACCTTATGGAGACTGGCTAAAGAGGCAAAAGCTGCAATTGAAAGACATAGTTGCATCTGTTCCAGAATCTGACAGAATTCCTCCCACCATTGCTGGTGTTTTACCGGTTAGCAGTACTTTCAGATCATGCCATTGATCTTACACTCATTTTCACAAACTAACATGTCACCACTTTCTAGGCTTCTGAAGATGAAGATATGGAAAATATGGGAATGCATGGGATATTGTCACCATTGAAGGCATTTGGGTATGTTTATTTTTGTGATTGATTTATATTCATGCCATAAATCATCTTTGCATTAGATGCATGTTTTGTTTTTCATAATCATGTGGAAGTAATTGCTGTCCCTATGCAGTTACACTGTTGAATCCCTGGAAATGCTACTACTGCCTATGGCTAAAGATGGCATTGAAGCCCTTGGTTCAATGGGGAATGATGCTCCCTTGGCGGTGATGTCTAACAGAGAGAAACTTACATTCGAATACTTCAAACAGATGTTTGCCCAGGTCACTAACCCTCCAATTGATCCTATTCGAGAGAAGATTGTTACCTCGATGGAATGCATGATTGGTCCTGAAGGTGATCTTACAGAGACCACTGAAGAACAATGCCATCGTCTGTCGCTTAAAGGTCCTCTCCTAACCATTGATGAAATGGAAGCAATGAAAAAGATGAACTACAGAGGTTGGAAGAGCAAAGTTCTTGATGTTACATACTCCAAGGATCGTGGTACCAAGGGCTTGCAGGAGACATTAGACAGAATATGTGATGAAGCACATGATGCAATCAAGGAAGGTTATACAACATTGGTGCTTTCTGATCGAGGTAGTAAATTTTGACTTTGTGACGGTCATCATTTAAGAATCATGTCTTATTTACTGGTTTCTTTAATTCTATTATATTTTTATTTATTAGTTTGTTTATTTTCTGTTATGTAGCTTTCTCCCCAAAGCGCGTTGCAGTAAGCTCCCTCTTGGCTGTTGGTGCTGTACATCATCACTTGGTGAAGAAGCTAGAGAGAACCCGTGTTGCATTGATTGTGGAATCTGCAGAGCCCCGTGAAGTACATCATTTTTGCACACTTGTAGGATTTGGGGCTGATGCAATCTGTCCTTACTTGGCTGTAGAAGCCATTTGGAGATTGCAAGTTGATGGAAAGATTCCACCCAAATCAAGTGGTGAATTCCACAGTAAGGATGAGCTTGTCAAGAAATATTTTAAGGCTAGCAACTATGGTATGATGAAGGTCCTAGCGAAGATGGGAATTTCAACTCTTGCTTCATACAAGGGTGCCCAGATATTTGAGGCTGTTGGCCTCTCATCAGAGGTGATGGAACGTTGTTTTATTGGTACTCCAAGCAGAGTGGAAGGTGCGACTTTTGAAGCACTCGCACAGGATGCACTTCAGTTGCATGAGCTGGCTTTCCCAACACATCCCTTGCCACCTGGTAGTGCTGAGGCTGTAGCACTTCCTAATCCAGGAGATTATCACTGGAGGAAAGGCGGCGAGATCCACTTAAATGACCCCCTTGCCATTGCAAAGTTACAAGAGGCTGCTAGATCCAACAGTGTAGCGGCCTATAAAGAATACTCTAAACGTGTTCAAGAGTTGAATAAGTCTTGTAATTTGAGAGGACTTCTGAAATTTAAAGACAGCAATCTAAAGGTTCCTCTGGATGAAGTTGAACCAGCCAGCGAGATTGTAAAACGTTTTGTTACTGGAGCAATGAGCTATGGTTCTATTTCCTTGGAGGCTCATACAACACTTGCTATAGCAATGAACAAGATTGGGGGGAAGTCAAACACTGGTAAGCTACGAGCTTTATTATAACCACAACAAAACAACTCAATTGATGTAATTTTGTTATTCTGTTGGACTTCATTACCTTTGCTGAAAACCTGCCGTGTTTCCATTTCTTGTTCATTGTCATTCTTGCAATTCATGAAGCTTTCCAAAGCTGTTCTTTTACAATTTCACCCTTTTGCAAACAGGTGAAGGAGGTGAACAGCCATCTCGTATGGAGCCTCTTTCGGATGGTTCTCGTAATCCGAAGAGGAGTGCCATAAAGCAGGTGGCCAGTGGAAGATTTGGGGTGTCTAGCTATTATCTTACAAATGCAGACGAATTACAAATAAAAATGGCTCAGGTATCCTTTCATATGTTATCCTTTTCAATTTTAGAGTGTTTTCCAATGGCCTGTGCTGTTTCTTGTTGCGACTTCGGTTCTTATCTTGCTCTGGGGTCGGAACAACAGTTTGTTTGTTGTTTTATATATATAGGGAAGTGATCATATGAGAAATGTTGTTACCATGTGAATTTCAGAAATAACAGTGAGCTAAATTTAAGATAAAATGAACAAATTTTAAGATAAAAGTGAACAATTTTTTTTAGATAAAATGACGATCTAAAAATAAAATGAAGAACATTGAAGATAAAATGAAAACAAATTTTAATGCATGATTTGATGTTAAAATGAAGATTTTTTGAAATGTAGTATTTCTCATTTATCATGCTAACAACATTTCTCACTTGATTACTACCATATATATATATATATATATGTATGTAAGCATGCCGTGTCAGCAAAACACCTTATGGTGTCTTTGCATTATTTAATGATACCTGCGTTTGGCATTGGTGAGAATGTTCACATCACATGTTCGGTGCACACATGATTAGTATATCTCTAACATTTCGATGTTTTATGTTGCAGGGAGCGAAGCCTGGTGAAGGAGGTGAACTTCCTGGACATAAGGTCATTGGTGACATTGCTGTGACTAGGAATTCTACTGCTGGCGTGGGACTGATAAGTCCTCCTCCCCATCATGATATCTATTCCATCGAAGATCTAGCACAATTGATTCACGACCTCAAGGTATATCTTTGTGCCCTATCAGCTCTTAATGTTTTTTAATTATTTAAATTTTATATCTTATTTTCAATTTATGATTTATCTGTGTCTTTACAAAACTATTTGCTGTTAATTGTTGCAGAATGCAAATCCTGATGCCCGAATAAGTGTGAAGTTGGTTTCTGAAGCTGGTGTTGGGGTGATTGCCAGTGGGGTTGTTAAAGGTCATGCTGATCATGTCTTGATCTCTGGTCACGACGGAGGTACTGGGGCTTCCAGATGGACTGGTATCAAAAGTGCTGGTGTTCCTTGGGAGCTTGGTTTAGCAGAGACCCATCAAACCTTAGTGGCCAATGACCTTCGTGGTCGAACTACTCTTCAGACAGATGGCCAACTGAAGACTGGACGAGATGTGGCTATTGCTGCACTTCTTGGTGCTGAGGAGTTTGGTTTTAGCACTGCTCCTCTCATAACTTTGGGTTGCATCATGATGCGGAAATGCCACAAAAACACATGTCCTGTTGGTATTGCTACTCAAGATCCAGTTCTTCGGGAAAAGTTTGCTGGTGAACCTGAACATGTCATCAACTTCTTATTCATGCTGGCAGAGGAATTGAGGGAAATTATGTCTCAACTTGGTTTCCGAACAATCAGAGAAATGGTGGGCCGTGCTGACATGCTTGAACTGGATAAAGATGTGGCAAATAGCAATGAGAAGCTTAAAAACATTGATCTGTCCCTTTTGCTTCGCCCAGCTGCTGATATCAGACCAGATGCTGCACAGTATTGCGTGCAGAAACAGGACCATGGGTTGGACATGGCTTTAGATAACAAGCTAATAGCTTCAGCGAAACCTGCATTGGAAAGAAGTGTTCCTGTATACATTGAATCTCCTATCTGCAATGTAAACCGAGCTGTTGGAACTATGCTAAGCCATGAAGTGACAAAACGCTACCGAATGGATGGACTTCCTCCAGATACAATTCATATCAAGCTCAATGGAAGTGCAGGCCAGAGTCTAGGAGCTTTTCTGTGTCCAGGTGTCACGTTGGAACTTGAGGGGGATAGCAATGATTATGTTGGAAAAGGCCTGTCAGGTGGGAGAATTATTGTTTACCCCCCTAAAGGTAGCAAATTTGACCCGAAGGAGAATATTGTCATTGGAAATGTAGCTCTCTATGGGGGCACCAATGGAGAGGCATATTTTAATGGGATGGCAGCAGAAAGATTTGCTGTTCGCAATTCCGGGGTTAAAGCTGTTGTCGAAGGTGTGGGCGACCATGGATGCGAGTACATGACTGGTGGCACTGTTGTTGTGCTGGGCAAGACTGGACGAAATTTTGCTGCTGGCATGAGTGGTGGTATTGCCTATATTCTTGATATTGATTCAACTTTTAGATCCCGATGCAATCAAGAGTTGGTGGACCTTGATCCAGTGGAAGATGAGGATGATATTTTGACTCTCCGAATGATGATTCAGCAACATCAGCGTCACACAAACAGTCAGTTAGCCAGGGATGTTCTTGCAGATTTTGACTCCCTTCTACCAAAGTTCATCAAGGTCTTCCCTCGTGACTATAAACGCATTCTAGCAAATAAGAAAGCTGATGTGATTTCGGAAAAGACTGCTGAAGTTGCAGCCAAAGATGCTGAGGTAGAAGAAGAGGTGGGGTTGATGGAGCAAGATGCTTTTGAAGAGCTGAAGAAGCTGGCAGCCGCATCTATCAAAGCAGCGCCCGTTCAGGTATTTCTGCTGTCAATGTGTTTTTACTAGTAAATTCATCAACTGCTTTCACTTACCCCGAAGCACTATGTCCTTTCAAGCTTGTATTGATCAAATATATACTTTCTAGTAGCTAGTTTGATGATATCTGAGGGACAGTTGTTCATCTTCCGTTGTCGATTTAGTAATGGTTGTTGTATCTGAATTTAATTATTGTGAAGCGGATCAGTCCATCATTTAACAAATGGTTCATATGAATAGGTTGAGGAGGAGTCAGAAAAGAGACCTACTAGGGTTCCTGATGCTGTCAAGCATAGAGGTTTCGTTGCTTATGAACGTGAGGGTGTTTCATACAGGGATCCGAATGTTAGGATGAATGACTGGAAAGAAGTTATGGAAGAATCAAAGCCAGGACCATTGTTGAAAACACAGTCTGCTCGTTGTATGGATTGTGGCACTCCTTTCTGTCATCAGGTATCAAAATCTCAGTATTATTTTTAAGTAGAATCTTCTTGAGGATATGTGTGTAAATATGGATTAAATCTCGCAGGAAACCTCTGGATGCCCTCTTGGAAATAAAATACCAGAATTCAATGAGTTGGTCTACCAGAACAGATGGCGCGAAGCATTGGACCGGCTTTTGGAAACTAATAACTTCCCAGAGTTCACGGGTCGTGTATGCCCTGCTCCTTGTGAAGGTTCTTGTGTTCTTGGTATCATTGAAAATCCTGTTTCCATCAAAAGTATCGAGTGTTCTATCATAGATAAAGCTTTTGAGGAGGGATGGATGGTGCCCCGGCCTCCTTTGAAGAGAACAGGGTACATTTTATTTTTCTTTTATGCTATATTTCTGTATTCTATTCTGTTTTCCTGTAGTTTGTTTTTGGTCATAGCAGTAATTTTTTCTCAGCATTTGTATTTGTCATAGTATTAATATGTTTATTTCTGAGGAAGATTATTTTTTTCATGGATTATAACTCTAATTTACCTCCACCTATTTCAGAAAAAAAGTTGCTATTGTTGGAAGTGGGCCTTCGGGTTTGGCTGCTGCTGACCAGTTAAATAAAAAGGGACACTCTGTGACAGTATTTGAGCGTGCAGACAGAATTGGCGGTCTAATGATGTACGGCGTGCCGAACATGAAGACTGACAAAATTGATGTAGTACAGAGACGGGTTAATCTCATGGAAAGTGAAGGAGTGAAGTTTGTAGTTAATGCTAATGTAGGAAAAGATCCCTTATACTCGATAGATCGGCTTCGTGAGGATCATGATGCCATTGTGTTGGCTGTTGGAGCCACAAAACCCAGGTGTGCATAACAACTATTGCAGTTCATCGATTTTACTTGTAATACTGTTCAGAGCTTGAAAGTGCTATCTGTTTTTTAAGATGAAATAACATATGGACTGATTTTTCAGGGACCTTCCTGTTCCTGGGAGAGACCTTTCCGGTGTTCATTTTGCAATGGAGTTTCTTCATGCAAATACAAAGAGCCTTCTCGATAGCAATCTTGAGGATGGTAATTACATCTCTGCCAAGGGAAAGAAAGTAGTGGTGATTGGTGGAGGTGACACTGGCACGGATTGTATTGGGACATCAATTAGACATGGCTGCACCAGCATTGTAAACCTTGAGCTTCTCCCTCAGCCACCAGCTACCAGGGCCCCAGGCAACCCCTGGCCTCAGGTTTGAACTATTCCATCTGCCTTCTCCAATTGCATAGGAGTTCTCTTATCCAAATTGCTGTTATTGATTTTCGATACAATGCGTTTGAGTGACCTTTTTTTGTTGTGGTGGTTAATATTCATATTCGCAATTAGGAAATTAATACCACTTGCATTAGAATTTTTTTTGCCTTTTGGTGTTGAATAGTTAGGAGCTTGCTAATAGTCTTTTGGCAGACAATGGAAATTTATAGTGAACTAATTAAGTCATTGGTTCTGATTCACTTCTTCTCTATCTTCAGTCTTTTTTTTCCTTGGCTTCTCATCCCTCCATATGATTTCTCTTCTTTCTCCTGAGTTCCTTGACTCGGTTTTCCTGGATAACAAAATTAAATTTCTGTTTCTTGAAATTTGGCAGTGGCCACGGATATTCCGTGTAGATTATGGGCATCAAGAAGCTGCAACGAAGTTTGGTAAGGATCCGAGGTCTTATGAAGTGCTGACAAAACGTTTTATTGGGGATGAGAATGGAGCGGTGAAAGGACTTGAGATTGTTCGTGTACAATGGGAGAAGGATGAAAGTGGAAGGTTCCAATTTAAGGAAGTTGAAGGTTCAGAGGAGATCATCGAAGCTGACCTAGTCATGCTAGCCATGGGATTCCTTGGTCCTGAAGAGGTGAACATTTTCTTTGAATTTTTGCTATTATCGAAATTTGTTTTTTCTTGTCCCTAAATAAAATTTTTGATCCTCATCTCTTCAGACACTGGCGGACAAACTTGGATTGGAGAAGGACAACAGATCAAACTTCAAAGCTGAATATGGTCGCTTCTCAACCAATGTTGAAGGAGTGTTTGCTGCTGGGGATTGCCGACGCGGGCAGTCTCTGGTGGTATGGGCAATCTCTGAAGGCAGGCAAGCAGCTGTCCAAGTAGACAAATATCTGCTGAAAGATGAGAGCGAAGAGGAACAAGTATGGAAGCAGCAGCAAGAGAAGAAGAGGCAAACAGTGAGGACATAGGAGGAGTGTTTGTGGAAGTGGTGGGGCTGCAAATGAGAAGCTGATGCAGTAGGTGAGAGGAATAGGATATTGGAGTTGTGGAGGTAGGATTTTTAGTTCTTGTGAAAAGCGTGGTTGAAGGTGGTGGCAAATTAAACTTGCTCACCACCAGCTTAATGGAATAAACAATAATATGTACAGCTTGCTTGCTTGTCTGTTTTTATCCCATACATGTTCATCAGTAATCATCAATGTTGTAGTCATACGGCATTGATTTTCTTGTCCACTCCCTACTTTTATCTATGAATCGTTTCTGTCACTGCTAATCAATATGGTCTTACTGGTTTGTCTTGATGCACACATTTTGAGCCAGACTCCCTTATAATATCTATAAATTTTGAGCATCTTAAAACAATATTTATAATTATGAATGAGTAATTGAAACATGCAATGCAAATGAAATTCAAATTCAAAGGAAATACACTTTAGGAAAGAGACGGTACAGAAGTTGACTAGCAGCGGGCAAGTTTTAATTTTAATTTAGAATCTTATCGCCTTATATTTATTGGGGTTTGATATTTGTATTGTATGTATGAATAAATTATTGAAATTGACCGTTTTTGTTTTCTTTAAAGAAAAGTCGTAAAAAAATCTGACAAATAAGTAATAATATCAGAGATTCCTGCGTCAAAATGTGCAAGTTGATAAACAAGAATCATGATGACTCAAAGCCTTCTCACTTGTCCTTACACCCCTTGTGCTTGCTAATATTAGCTCCCATTTCTGCTTGAATTATGAATTAGTATGCGAAAATATATAATGTGAGCTCAGTTTATTTCAGAAAGAAAATCAACGTTAGGAGTCTTGTTTGGCGTTATGCATAGTCAGTCCACTGACTTGGACAGTTTATAGCCCTACCTTAATTATCACTTGGGACAGAATGACAAGTTCATTCATTAATAAGGTATGCTATTGATATATATGCCGAGGGAATTGTGAATGAATCAAAGAAAAAATGATGGCAGCTGAAAACCTCCTCCTCTTTGTATATTCTTCTCTCTTCTTTCTTCTACTACAGAGCCAGAGCCAGAGGTGTGTTGCTAATGCTCAGCCTAACTGCACCCCTTCTGCCTGTGGCATTATTTCCAATATCAGCTACCCTTTCCGCCTCAAGGATCATCCCAACGGCAACTACTGCGGTCATCCCGGTGGTGAATTAGCATGCGAAAACAACGTCACCTTCCTCTATCTCAGCTCCCATAAGTACTATGTCAATGAAATCTACTACAGAAGCACCACCATCAGAGTGGTTGATGCTTCCATAAACAACCACACCTGCTCTTTCCCCATCTCCTCTGCCTATCTCTACAACTTTTGTATGGATTTGAACTCGACTTTTGCGTTGGTTGCGGACCAATAACATCAGCCACAGCGTGGGGTAAGTATGTTTTGTTATAATTAGGGATGGATGGAAGTTGGTGGTTTGTTCAATTAGTAGTTAATCATATATATCTACTGGAGTATTATTCATTCATTCATTCTACTGCTGAGGCTGGGGGACTTTGAACAACACATTATAGCAAATTTACACAAAGACTAATATATCGTTCATTAGATGTTTCTTTTCTAAACATTTTTTATGGACCAAAATTTTTAGTGGGCGACGTATCTTTGACTTTAATTACTTGCGTTAGCCTAAATTCTGATTTTTTCTTTTTCTCAATAAAATATAATAATAATAAATAAAACTCCCTTTTCTTATTAATTTTTTTTTAAATGATTATTCCTTATTTCTGAATTATTATACTTCTTTCTTTCTTTCTTTCCTTTTTTTTTTTCCTTTCTAGAACTTGATTTTTCACCATTTGTGCCATTTACTCTATTGAATCTATTTGAGTTTAATTTAAAGTCTGATTGTTTAAATTTAAATAAATTTATGTATATCTAAAGATTGTTAAATCAAATTTGAGTGTTCGAGCTTTATATTCATCTTGTAAATTTGAACTACATTAGGTTTTACATTATTAAAGTTCCAGGATTTGAATTTATGCCTTTATAAAGTAATGAATTTTAATTTATTTATAAATTTATAACTGTGAGTTGTGATTGAATTGATACATTCATAGTAATTATTTCTTGTAGAACTTATACATTAGCAATTGAAAGCTCAATTCATTTTCACATATTCACAATATTTTAATCTCAAATTGCTTGTTGCATGTTGATTGTTTAATTTTACTTCAATTAATTCGTTTCATTCATTTATATTTATATAATGTGTCGCTGAAGTTACTTTATTCGTGCATATTAATATTATTTAATATATTTTTATTAATTATATAACACAATATTTATGTTGAGTTAACTTTTGTATAATTCCATGTTGTTTCACTCATTGTTGCAAAATCGGACTAAGTGTTCAACATTAAGCATTTTTTGGGCCATTCGGTGATTGCCGAACTTTTATATAATTTTAAGAAAAGATAGTTAAATCTATATATTTGTATTCTTGATTTACTAATAATTATATATTTAAAATATTATAAATAAAGAAATAAATTTATTAATGAAATGCTGCCTGAAACGAGTTTTATTACTCATAGCTCATTATCATGGTTTTTGGTTTTATATATATGAATTGAAATCATCCATTCGATGTAGCATTGCGCTTAAGAAATCTATTTTATTTTTTTCTGGCTGATGCTTTTGTATTGTGGGGGAAATGCAGAAAAATTCAGCTACTTCATCAGCATAAAACTTAGAAGTGAGGATTCTGACTCTCAATTTCATTAATATAGTTTGTATTTACAAGTTCAACATGATTCTCATGCATGATGTTTATGTGTATCTGCAGCCGCTTTCATAATTTTTGTGGCCATTGCAGGTGCGCACTTCATTTATGAATTTGTGTTTCTTTGACTATATACTCCCTCCGTTCCGATTATATAGTCTATTTTGATCTTGCACGTTTGTCAAAAATTATTTAATATTTAAACAAACTTCCAACATTACCCTTATTTAAAGCATTAATTAACCTCTCATTTTCATAATATTACATTTAATATTCTCATTTTCCAAGATTATTGAGGGATTTAATGGTAAATGACCATATAAAAACAATACAAAATATAGAAATTGGACTATATAATTGAAACACCCTAAAATAGTAACCTGGACTATATAATCGGAACGGAGGGAGTACATAAATGTTATGTTACTTTTTTTTCTGATATATCCCATAAAATGACCGAATGCTTCACTTAAATTTTCAGTATATTTATTATCAAGCGAATGGCATCCTCTCGCATAATATTGGAAAATGTGATGGAACTTATGTTTGCAAATTAATTCGTGACCAATTTAATTTGTGTAATCCAGCTCTAACAGGTGCAGTGGTAAACCCTGTAATTGGAGTCACTATTGCATCGGGGTTATTATTCTACATTGGCTTCGATTTGTACCTTGCAATTCGAGACAGTAAGAACAACTAATAACACTTGGTTTTCTAATCTCGTATTCATTTTTAATTTGCTTATTTGCTGCTTTTGCAGAGTACCCATTAAATTTGCTCTACACATTCATTGGTACGCTCTTAATCTAGTGCGTATTTTTTTTGAAAATTTTGAAATAATAAGTGGAATTTGATCGTAAATCTTTCACCTACTTAAATTAAAGGGTGTGAGAACGGTTCTACAACATCTTTGATCTCATATTTTATTTTACTTCGTATTTTACAGGAAACTTATATTACATTAGAAGATTGAAAGATATGATCCCTGGTGAGCTCTTAATATATGTTATCATTACTATCTCAAGCCGTACCTATGATTTTTTTGTGGCAACTCATTCTTGGAAATTTTTTATTTTTATCCTTTATATCTAAATTCATCTATAAATATATACATATCTATATTTGAAATAGTACTTCTCTTCATTTTCTTTTTTAAATTAAGCGAAAATATCATTACACATATTCTTAAATAGGGTTAACCATTCTAAATACAAAAAGGATATAACGTTTTTCAAAATTTTTAACTAGAATAAATCTATAAGTGTATTAATTCTAAAATTACTTGCAAAGTTTCACAATTAAACACATTTTTGCAATTATAACATGCCACCAATCGATTTCTGCTGTCCGAAATAATTTTCCATAAAGAATAAGTCATGTTTTAAATTGAAATCTGCAATTATTTGTTTATATTTAAAGATTCAATCATTATTAAATGATAATTTCTTTATGATTATTTGCTTGCAATTGAAGTATATACATAATATATACTCGTACATTTCCAGCAAAAGATGTAATATTTATTTTGATATCTCAATTTTATTCATAGTATTTACTACTGAAACGTTCAAATACTCACTATAAGTGTTAATGTGATAATTTTGTAAGTGTTTCATATTTTAGTTTTGAGAAATAACACGATGTATATTAAAGGATAATAAGACTTTATATTAATTAAAAGGTACTTATTGAAGAAAATATAAATTAAATAAGAGAACTACGGAGAATATTTACCATTTTTATAAATAATTTCTAATTTATTCAAATAATAAGAAACTTTTACTTGTTTATTACTTTCTTAATTAATTATAATATATTTCAAAATATCTCTTCAGCTTCTCTCAAAATTAAGATAAATCTTTGGTGTATTTTTGTATAATGTATGAAATATAAAATGAATTTATATATAGATACCAACACGATTTTATATAAACAATTATAAAATTATATAGATCATCATTACCAGAAGAGTACAAAAGATTTGAGGAAAAATTCCTTTTCCTCATCTCATGTAAGATGGTATAATTGAACAAAGACGAGTTGAAGACTGTCTTGCTCAATTATAACTTGTTTATTATTAAGTCAAGCTTCGACTACTTTGAAGTTCACAAACTTAATCGAGTCTCGGTCGAGCTTATACGAACTCTCTAAATGTAGATTATAGTTTAATTACTAATTATTTATTTTAAAGAAAACTAAATTTCTACCTGCGCGATGCGCGGTTATATATATTTCTTTTATCATTCTTAATTAAATATGAATTTGTAATAATATAGTGTGAATATATTTATTCAGAAGATTAGTTAGGGTGTTCTAATATTTCTTTAAAAATCATATATATATATATATATATATTTAAAATAATTAATTCATCACAAGTCAAATAAAATATAAATAATAAAATACATATTATAACGAAAATGTAAAATATATAATAAATTATAAATTCAATGATGCAACATAATGAAACTATTTGCAAATTGAGTACTTATATTCCAAATATAATATCATATTCATACCATAATCTAATTTGTGTTATAATTACAAATATTTATCATATTCTTAACTCTTAATTATAAAAATATTAATTTTATATTTCATACTAGTTTTAGATATTGAACTTGCTTAAATTCGAGTTGAAAGTTTTTGGTCTGTTTAGTAAAGGAGGTTCATTGAATGTGCGTTTTGGGGATCGAGACCCTAATAACTCACTAAGATATTGATTCATTTGCAGTTGAAATCCTTGACGTGATTTCAAGAATCGTGATCATCTTTGGGCCAAGGTTCATCATTAGTATTTTCTTGGCGTGGGTTTTGATAAAGAAATATCGAAGAAGGCATATGTCTAGATTCGATAGAATAGAGAATTTCCTACAAAGTGATAACAAGCTCACACCAATCAGATACTCCTATTCAGATATAAAAAAGATGACAAAAAACTTTCAAGATAAATTAGGTGAAGGAGGTTATGGTTCTGTTTACAAAGGAAAGCTTCGTAGCGGTACTCATGTAGCAGTCAAAGTTCTTGGGAAATCCGGGTCAAATGACCAAGACTTTATGAATGAAATTTCAACTATTGGACGGATCCATCATGTCAATATTGCGAAACTAGTTGGATATTGTGCAGAAGGCTCCAAACGTGCTCTTGTGCTTGATTATATGTGTAATGGTTCTCTTGAGAAGTACATATTCAATAAAGAAAAAAGTAATTTCTTAAATTGGGATACAAAGTTTGAGATTGTGGTTGGAGTGGCTCGTGGGATTGAGTATTTGCATCGAGGGTGTGATATTACGATTCTACACTTTCACATCAAGCCTCATAATATACTTCTTGATGATAAATTCATCCCAAAAGTATCTGATTTCGGGTTAGCAAAATTTTTCTCCACAAATAAGAATACAATGACATTGACAGCTGCTCGAGGAACTATAAGCTATGTTGCTCCTGAGTTGATCAATAGAGGTATTGGTCGAGTTTCTTACAAAGCTGATGTCTATAGTTATGGAATGTTGTTGATGGAAATGGTTGGCTTAAATATAGATTTGAAAGGAAAGCATGATGATTCAAGCAAGTATTTCCCACATTGGATATACGACCATTTTAATCAAGACAAGGATTTCAAAATTGGAAGTGTTGACGAAATTGAGAATGATTGTGACAATGAAAGAATGAGAGCACTTGTCCGGAAGATGACAATAGTTGCATTATGGTGTATACAGATGAATCCGGATGATCGTCCATCAATAAGTAAAGTGTTGGAAATATTGGAAGGCGAAGTTGAATATTTACAAATTCCTCCTTATCCCTTGGAATATCCCGATGTCATAGTAAATAAGAATGAGACATGGGGTACAAGCTCAACTTATTCTGATTCTGCATCATTGCTCCATAACAAGGAAACTCCGATTGTTGAGATTATTATTGAAGATTTTCCAACTTTGCCATACTAGAAAGAGGGCCTTCTTGCTTGCTACATATAAGCAGGTCAGTTGCTATTATCTTTTATCAATCAAAACCTCCCCTGAAATCTCTTAGCAGATTTTATAAAGCTACAATTTTATGAGCTTATAAGGTCTGTTGAAGTCCTACTCGTATTTCTTATTTTATTCTCGATTTACATGGTAGATATACCATGATTAGATTGGGGAAGTGATTCAATCAACTTTAACAGATTGTGATGTAAAAATAATTAATTTAATATAGATGTAAAAATTGATTAGATGGCATTTGTCCAGTTTTGAGGCAATAAAGTCCTTCCTACAAAGTGACAACACCTAATAAACCATTGTAATTTTTGATCTCCAAGATTCGTGATGAAAATGGTGGCTTGAAAGGAAAAAAATGTTGATTCTAGTCAGCATTTTCCCATATTGAAAAAGCACATGAAAACATTAACAAGAATGATGAAAAGGATAGTTGTATTGTGATGCATATAAATGAATCACAATATTGGAGTCTGTGGCTTCACAGCCTCCTCACCTCTGTTTTCTGTGGAAACATGTTCCTCTTTCATGGACTAATATTAGGCAACTAGCCACTAAACTGTTTGTGTTGTGCATATGAATGAGATGAGATGTCACCAATATTTATTTGGCTATTTTTTTTTTTGAGAATATATTTAGAATTCTGTCTGAGAGGAGAAACAATGTCTAAAAAGAAAGTGTGATGCTCTAGGGGCTCTACCTTAGCAGTCATCCACTCAATAAATTAGAAATGCAGAGTGAATTGTGAATGAATTAAGGAAAAATGATGGCAGCTGAAACCCTTTTTATATTCATGTATCTTCCTTCTTTTACTCCAGAGCGAGAGGTGTGTTGCTCAGCCTAACTGCACCCCTTCCGCCTGCGGCATCATTTCCAATATTAGCTACTCTTTTCGCCACAAGGGTGATCCCAGCTACTGTGGTGATCGCAGAGCTTAATTAGCATTCGAAAATAATGTCACCTTCCGCTATCAAAACTCTCACAAGTTCTATGTCAAAGCAATATTCAACTACACTAGCACCACCATTAGACTGGTTGATACCTCCATAAACAACCACACCTGCTCTTTCCCCACCTATTCTACATATCTCTATAACTTCACAACTAGTTCAGTTTGTTTGAGGGATAGACCTTGACCCAGTGGAAGATGAGGATTATATTTTGACTCTCCGAATGAATGATGATACATGTTTATGCCACTTCAATGTTCTTTTACTAGTACATTTCATCAATCGCTATCACTTACCCTAAAAAACTATGTCCTTTCAAGCTTGTATTTATCAAAGAGCTAGATCCTTTTTAGTAAATAATTCGATAATTTCTGAGGGAAAGTTGTTCATCTTCCATAGTTGATTTAGGAATGTTTGTTGCATCTGAATTTAATAGAAACTCCTTGTGAAGGCTCTTGTGTTCTTGGTATAATAGAAAATCCTGTTTCTATCAAAAGTATCGAGTGCTCTATCATAGATAAAAACTTTGATGTAGTTCAGAGATGGGTTAATCTCATGGAAAGTGAAGGAGTGAAGTTTGTAGTTAATGCTAATGTTGGAAAAGATCCCTTATACTCGTGAGGATCATGATGCCATTGTGTTGGCTATAGGAGCCACAAAACCTAGGTGTGCATAACGACTATTGCAATTCATTGTTTTACTGTCGAGCCTGGTTTGTCTTGATGCACTCATTTTGAGCCCGACTTTTCTTGAGGCAGTTTGCCAGCCACTAAATGTTTTATCTATAATAAAAGGAACAATTATTAATGGTCCCTTATAATATCTATTAATTTTGACCATCTCAAAAAAATATTTATAATTATGAATGAGTAATTGAAACATCCAAATGAAATTCAAATTCAACATAAATACATTGCGACGCTCCCATTTAGCTTCCCCGGCTTATAAGAGTGCGACGGGTTAACTCTCGAGATTTCTCACCATTAAACACAATCAAGAATAAGATTAAGCGGAAGCTGACATTTGTAGAGATAGTAATAGGGTTCGAGATCATACAATATGTCGTTGCCAAATGTTGGTACCAATAACATCAGAGTTCAAGCTTATACAAAACATGGGAAGTTTAGTTCAGAATTTCGATGCAAGAGAGATTTACGTAGTGGATATATGTATTTGGAGATACATATCTCCGGATCAAGCTCTGGTTTGGACTACTCACACATTCCTGCTACCACCTCCACTGCTCCAAGCTTTAACCTACATGTTTTAGAAATAACACGAGGGACTGAGTACACCGTGTACCCAGTGAACACATGCCCGAAAACGTACAAATATAGATTGTTATGCCATCAAACCGATAAGACATGAGGTTTTACTTTGAAATCTACTCATGCTTATCAAAATATTTTTATTCACACATTGCGCAGTAATTTTATTTCACGCGTGATCATTATCTGTTTTAACAGTGTGACTTGGAAGCAAGCCTACTTCAAAGTCACAATGTACAGTTGGGAATGACATGATCCACTCAACCCACTGTCATCAAAGTACACTGATCCCAGAATACGCCCATCGAGATTCGATCGACTTTACCCACCTTATCACCCCTGAGTGTCAACCCGCGGTTGATCCACTCCACAATTTAATAAACTGGGGCGACGAACCACCAACATGACATACCAGAGTTTTTAGTTCATGGTACTGCGGCGCAAGAGCAATGACCATCTTGGGCTCGCAATCAGTCAAAAACCACTTAAGGATTTTGACCTTGGTGCATTTGACTGACGTCTCCCTACTCTCTGACCAAGTTCATCTGGCTTCAGAGGT
>JAPKLW010000276.1:513698-524569 GCA_026898455.1 Plectranthus barbatus | reverse complement strand
TACAAGGATCTTATCCTAAATACATGTAAGATACACATCACCATGATCAATGAACATATATAGGAATTATATTCACACACAAACTAATATAGACAAGAATCTCATCATCAATCACACAACTCTAGCCCATAGATAATTTAGCTCATGATAAACAAAAACAACAACAATTTAACCATGGAAAACATAATAAAAATAAGGATTTAGATAGAAGAAATCAAGCTTGTAAAGTTTCCGGCGTCGGATCGTCGGCTCTATTACAAACACTTGCTAAATCTTGCATCAAAAAATTCAAACTTTTCTTCCCCTGTTTTTGTTCTTCTTTCTTCTTCTCTCCAGCTCTAGCTTTCTTCACCCTTAGGAAAATTGAGAGATAATGAGAGGGGGAATGGGTTGGTTTCTTAAATTGAGCACCCTATATACAATACATCATCATCCTATTTTGAAATATCACAAAATAGCCCCAAAAATATCATTTTCGCCCCTGTTTCTCCGAACCACGGCCAAACCGCGCGAGCCGCGGTTTACTTACCCTGCCGCGGCTCAGACCGCGGCAAAAAGCCTTCTGACAGCTCCTTTGTCGCTGCCCGCGGTGGCGACCGCGGCTGGACCGCAGCGACAGGCCTTCGTTCTTATTCTCTATCGTCACCCGCGGTCTGCACCGGTTTTTGGCTCCAACACTTCATTTTTGGCTATCTTGAAGTATTTCCCTTTATCCTTTGATTAAATCATGCTAGGATTCCAACTTGATTCATCTTTCCAACTCCGGATCTTTGACAAAAACTTCCAACCATCATCGTCCGAGCTTTGATTCCCTATCCTAATAACAAAATACGCAGCTAAACAAAAGATTAGTAATATCTGCTATATTAATTAAAATCAAGCTAACTATGCATTAAAATACTAAACTAACCACCTAGAATAGCATGGATTAGCATGGAAAACTAATGCTTATTAACACCCCCAAACTTAAATCCTTGTTCGTCCCGAACAAGAACAATTAAACAAGGTATAAGCATGAGTTTTTCTACATTCAATGATTCAAAATGCCTCAGCCAAAACCAACAAGGTATAATGAACATACGATGATCTCAAAACATTACAAGATAATCCATCAAAATTATTTACATGGGTTTAATATATACACTCAAAAACCAATGTCATGCACAAGTTATTGACCATATGCTTGCAAGAAATCTAAACCTTCCATCATTTAGAATTGCTATAAGAAGAACCAAAGAGGACTTTGTTTTGGTTGAAATGTAGGCTTGGGTTTTGAGGTAGGGAAATATGGCTAAAGTGACAAAACTCAAATAGCTTGAGTTAGCTACTCTCAATCAATCTAAGTTTCCACTATCCATCAAACAAATCACCAGTATGATATATCAAGTCATCTTCCACCTCAATCCATCCCACAATCCTTATAATTCTCATCAATACTAGAAAGCCAACATTATAAATCTCCCAAATTCAAAACAAGATTTATCCCTTTAGTGCCTTATCTTATTTGCTCTTTTGTCAAGCATCAAATTTATTATCATTTTTTTTAATACACCAAAGGGATCTATTTCTTCAACTTTTCAATTCAATCAACAAGAGATTCAATTTTTTTTTTCTCTCACACCCCCAAACTTCAACTTTTGTTTATATAAAAATTTCTTTTCTCATCATAAACCTAAAATGATACCCTTAAAATAGCATCCTTATATCGTCCTATCATTCGGTTATGAATAAAAGTTCAACAAGCTCAAATAGGGGATACAAAGGGTCAATGAAACTCATGGTACCAAAGTTTGGGCATAAGTGTGGCTTCCAAAAAGATTGCCTCTAATCATTTTCAACTTCAAGCAATTCTTATGATTTTAGGTAAGATAAAATGCAAGTTCTAGACAAACAAGGCAAGCATGGTACCCACAAGAACAAAATACTATCGAGTGCGATAGATATAGGCTCAAAAAACTCACAAAAAAATAGTTACTCAACTCGGAAATTAACTATTCTAGACATCAAGTTATGCAAATCAATCAACCAAGTTCATCTACCCAAATTTTTAAACACTTTTTCACTTTCATCATTGGCATTTAATCATTGACTTCTAGTGAATCAAAGCATAAGTTTACCAACTAAAGCATTCTATTGTTCAAAATAGTTCAAACATCAAAATAGCAAAAACTATACAACTAAACTTAACCATACTTATCAAAATATGTTTAAACCTAACCACACCCTCTACTTCAAGCTTAGAAAAAAGAAATGAGCGAAGTTTGAAGTAAAAAGTAAGGTTTAAACATAAGAAAACTCCCCTGATAATCCTCAACATGGCGGGTCTGGCCAGTGATGACCTTGTTGAATCTGGTAGGCCTCGAACCGCTGCAGCAAATTGTAGATATCTTCCTGTCGAGACTGCATGTTATCTTGAGTGGCCATCACATTCCAAACATTCTGGTCAATCCTATCTATCCGTCTGTCCACATTCTGTGTCCATGTCTCAAGCCTCCCCAGTCGAGTATCAACACTCTCAGTGGCTAACCGGGATGCAGCCAGATCTCCCCTCATCACCCGAAGATGTGGCTCCCAAATGGAAAACCTCGCATCAAGACTAGCTACTCGATCATCAGATGTAGTCTCGCGAGTGCGCCATCTCCCACCTGCCATAGAAGTGCCGGCATCATGCTCTACGTGCTGCTCATATGTAGGAGTGTCGAGAGGTGGGGATGACCAAGGTGGTGCTTGCTCCATAGGTGTATCTCCAATAGGTAGTACTCCAATCAGCATTGGAGGAAGTCAAGACCGGCGACGCCATGCCAAGTGAGCGGGTGAATTCATAAGCCAATTACCCCTCGTCTCGAAATGGCTAACGTAGGTCAAAGAAGGACATAGTAAAGGGAAATGATCCCCACTCCGCTGCTGGAAGATGTAATGTGGTGGTGACACATGAATTGATCTCATTGATACCAAAACGGATATAGAGATCGTATTAGCTTCTGTAGCTTCCACATATTTTGTTAAGTCGATACTCAAATCTTCCATGATTGGGGTAAGCATCCCTCCAATGGTAATGTCTCCTTGGTACCTATTTGCTTGACTCAACACCTGAGCTATCAACAGTGATCCAAAGTTCATGACAGTTCCAGATACCATTGCTTGCAGAATGAAGATCTCTAATGTCCGCACTCCTGTATTCTCATGCCGAGATAACAAAGTTGAAGCCAACACCCTCTGAATATATCGGAACACCAGATTCCAAATCATGGTCGCCTTTGAGGTTTTTGAGTCATTTGGGTGAAATCTAGGCTCGATAATGACTTCCCACATTTTCTGAATCGGGTTTTCATTGTAAAGACCCATGTTGGGAGTATCAAAGATTCTGTTTACCTCGGCAATAGACATGACATGAGTCCGATTTTCCAAAGAAAATTGAATTTCCAATGGTTGAGCATGTTTTCATTTTTGAGTTATCTGCAAAGTACCCATGTTGTCCAGCAATAGGGTGACATTCTCGGCTATCCCAAGTGGTTTAATTGCTTCTAAATCTGCAAACTTGGTGGAACAAATAGGATTATTGTGCATTAACTGAAACCTTAACCTCAATTCTGGATCCTCGATCACAAAACCATGCCACTCAGGATCCTCTCGTGTATAGACACGCTCTGCAGCTGGAGTTCTACTGCTCCCTGCTTTGTGACTCCTCTTTCGTTTCCTTCCATCCATATCAATTTCTACACAAAGCAAATTCAAAGGATAAGCTTCTTTTACAATCTTAATTTGTGCAATATATGTACCCCTAACATACACCCCCATCATGTTCATTAAACCCAAAATCTCTCATTCATCCAATCACATTAACAAAATAAAACCATAGTTATTCATCAATTCATGAGCAAAACATTATATCTCCAATTTCAATTTTTGAATCAATGAGCAATTTAATTAATAAACCAACAAGCATGATTCAAAAATTGAAGTATTTTCTTCTTCATGACACATTCTTGTACACTAAGAACCAATTTTTCTCATTCAAAACAACAATTATTCAACCAATTAAGAATATAGCATGCTCAACTCACTTCAAATTACCAACATTTAATCCATGAATTAATCTAATCTCTAGAAATCGAATTTGAGAGCAAGTTGAGAATGCATACCTTGATTTGGGTGAATTTTAGAGGCAAGAACACAATTTGATGATTTGAGTAAATTTTCCCCAACAACTTAAACTATTTGGATCAAAATGAAGCTCTTGATGTGGGCAACTCAAATGTGAAACCAATTTCTAAAGTGCACAAGTGTGGAGTGAGTAATTAGATGAGAAAGATTGGGGAAGAAATAAGGGTTTGGAGAATTTTTTATTTGAAAATTGGAGATAATGAAAAAGAAATGAGAAATTTCGAACTTGTGTGTAATTTCCCGTCGAGCCGCGGTCGACTTACCTGACCGCAGCGGAGAACTGCGGCGAAATGCCTGAATCTGTCGTCTCTATCGCCACCCGCGTCTGGACCTTCCTGGATTGCTTGTACACTCACCGAGCTGCGGTTGGCCGCGGCTGCAGGCCCTGAAATCTTTCGTGAGACGCGGACCGCGGCTGAACCGCGTCAAATAGCCGTTCGTCGAGCTCTCTGTCGTTGCCCGTGGCTGGGGCTGTTTCAAGTCCAAAATTTTTGAAAATTTTTCTAAGTATGGTAGTTTGACATCCCTACAAGTATTAATACTACAAAAAAAAACTATTTTCAATACTTCAATACATATATTAAACTTAAAAAACAAAGTAAAACATGAAAATTATTAGCATGAAATGAAAGTAAATCAATATTGGGTTGCCTCCCAACAAGCGCCGATGTTTAACGTCGTTGGCCCGACGATACCTCGTTATCATGGTTTTGCAAAAGAGATTGATTCCACCTCCTGAATTTGCGTTGGGGAGTAGTAGTGCTTGATTCTCTCGCCATTTACAACAAATGTACTCCCATCTTTTGAAATAAATTCAAATGTACCTTGACCAATCTTCTTTGCTACTTCAAAAGGACCACACCATCTTGAACGAAGTTTTCCCGAAAAGAGTTTTAGCCTTGTGTTGAAGAGTAGCACTTGATCTCCCGGCATAAAATCTCAAGCTTTTATACGATGGTCATGAAATCTTTTGGCTCATTCCTTGCATAAACTTGAATTTTCAAAAGCTTCCACTCGAAATTCATCCAATTCATTCAACAACAATTTCCTTTCAAGGCCCGCTTTCTCAAATTCAAAATTCAACTTCTTTACAAACCAAAAAGCTTTATGCTCGACCTCCACCGGCAAATGACATAATTTTCCAAAAACAAGTTGGTACGGTGACATACCGATTGGAGTCTTATATGCAGTGCGATAAGCCCACAAAGCATCATCAAGCTTGAGTGCCCAATCCTTTCTTATATGCACCGTCTTCTCCAAGACTTGTTTCACCTCCCGGTTCGCTAGTTCGGCTTGTCCATTGGCTTGTGGGTGGTAAGCTGTGGTGACTCTATGCTTCACTCCATATTTGCAAGAAGAGCTCCCAACCATTTGTTACAGAAGTGAGAACCTCCATCACTTAGCAATATCCTTGGAACACCATACCTAGTGAAGATATTTTTCCTTACAAATTTTAACACCACCTTAGAATCATTAGTTGATGTTGGAATAACTTCTACCCACCTTGACACATACTCAACGGCAAGTAGAATGTAAAGATTACCTTCAGATGAAGGAAACGGTCCCATGAAATCTATTCCCCAAACATAAAAAAGCTCCACATTATAGGAATTACTAAGTGGCATTTCATCTCTCTTAGAGATATTTCCCATTCTTTGACATCGATCACATGTACTCACAAACTCACGACATGATTTAAAGATAGAGGGCCAATAAAAACCACAAGCGAGTACCTTCATGGCTGTTTGATTAGTTGAGAAATGACCCCCAGTTAGAGATGCATGACACTCTTCTACAATCTTCATCCACTCTTCTTGAGGTACACATCGCCTAATCACTGTATCGGCGCACCTCCTATAAAGATATGGTTCATCCCAATAGTAATACTTTGCCTCATGAAAGAACTTTTTCTTTTGCCATGTTGAGAGGTTTTGAGGTGGGACTCGCAATGTCTGCATACCATGCCAAGGTGCTTTCAACTCGGAGAATGTATTCATCGGGGAATGTCTCCTTGATTGCCACATTCATATCATCACCTTCCACTGGATTCTCCAATCTTGAGAGGTGGTCAGCTACCACATTTTCACAGTCTTTCCTATTGCGAATCTCCAAATCAAACTCTTGGAGAAGCAAAATCCATCGAATGAGGCGAGGCTTGGCATCCTTCTTGAAGAAAAGATATCGGATAGCAGCATGATCTGTGTAGAGAATGGACTTCGTTCCCACAAGGTATGCTCGAAATTTGTCAAAAGCGTACACAACTGCTAATAACTCCTTTTCTGTGGTTGTGTAATTACAATGAGCTGGATCAAGCACCTTACTTGCATAGAAAATTACTTTGAAGATCTTCTCCTTCTTTTGGCCTTGCACAGCTCCCACTGCTACATCACTAGCATCGCACACCAGCACAAATGGTTCGTCCCAGTCTGGGGTAGTCAGTATAGGAGCACTCACCAAAGCTTTCTTTAACACCTCAAATGCCTGTAAACAAGAATCATCAAACACAAACTTGTTATCTTTAACAAGTAAAGAGCATAGAGGTTTAGAAATTTTAAGAAATCATTTATGAATCGGCGGTAAAATCCAACATGCCCCAAGAAGCTTCTGACAGCCTTGACACTTATTGGAGGTGGAAGTTGTTCCATTGCCACCACCTTTGCTCTATCTACTTCAAGACTTGTAGAAGATACCTTGTGTCCAAGAACCACACCTTCTGTCACCATGAAGTGACATTTCTCCCAATTAAGCACCAAATTAGTTTCCTCACATCTTTTCAAAACTTGAGTCAAATTTGTGAGACAAACATCAAAATTAGAACCAAACACGGAGAAATCATCCATAAAAACTTCCGTAATATTTTCAATTAAACCATGGAAGATTGCCATCATACATCGTTGAAAAGTAGCCGGCGCATTACACAATCCAAACGACATTCTCCTATAAGCAAAAACACCATATGGACAAGTAAAAGTTGTTTTATGTTGATCTTCGGGAGTAGTCATAATTTGATTATATCCGGAATAACCATCAAGAAAACAATAGTACTCATGCCCGGCCAATCTATCCAACATTTGATCAATAAATGGTAAAGGAAAATGGGCTTTTCTTGTAGCTACATTCAAAGCTCTATAATCAATACACATTCTCCAACCATTTACTAATCGAGTTGCTATTAGTTCATCATTTTCTCCCTGTTTTACTGTCATCCCACCTTTCTTTGCAACAACTTGAGTGGGACTCACCCATTCACTATCAGAAATTGCATAAATCATTCCGGCATCAAGCAATTTAAGAACCTCTTTTCGAATCACTTCTTGCATAATTGGATTAAGCCTTCTTTGAGGTTGCACCATAGGTTTATATTCATTTTCAAGCAAAATCCTATGCATACACAAAGATGGGCTAATCCCCTTGATATCCTCTAAAGACCATCCTATCGCAGATTTATGCTTTCGTAACACATTAAGCAATTTATCAAGTTCATCACAAGAGAGTTTAGAAGATACTATTACCGGATAAGTGTTTTCATCACCTAGAAAAGAATACTTCAAATGCTCGGGTAGAGGC
Organism: Plectranthus barbatus; assembly: GCA_026898455.1. Taxonomy (NCBI): domain Eukaryota; kingdom Viridiplantae; phylum Streptophyta; class Magnoliopsida; order Lamiales; family Lamiaceae; genus Plectranthus; species Plectranthus barbatus. Next base: position 516,838 of record JAPKLW010000276.1, on the reverse strand, counting down.
TTCAACTCCACCTCCGGTGCTTTAGTTGGTGATTTATCCCTCTTGCTCAACTCGCTTTTTAACATCTCTTCCCTCTCCTATGGACTTTGTAAGCTCAAATAGCTCACTTCTTCATTTCCTTCACTTTTCCTATCATCAAAAGATTTAGTAAAATTAAGTATTTCTTCACAAATATCAAGTTCATCATCAACTTTTTCACTAAAATCATTTACACAAGAAGTAAAGCAATCAAATGAAGATAAGGATAGAAAGTTATCCTCCCCTATTATAGCATGAGTATCAATACGGTTGCATTCTTCTCGGGTTTGGATTTCTCCTCCACACTTTATTGCTTCATAGATTGAAAAGGTGGTGGTTTCCTCATTGAATTAAAGAGTGAGTTCACCTTTGTCAACATCAATAAGTGCTTTTCCGGTTTTCAAAAATGGTCGCCCAAGAATGAGTGGAACATTTCCATCTTCTTCCATGTCCAACACAACAAAATCCGCCAAAAAAATAAACCGATCCACTTTAACCAACACATCCTCTACAATTCCTCTTGGATGAGAAATTGTCCTATTGGCCATTTGCAAAGCAATAGTGGTTGGTCTTATCTCCCCAATAGCCATTTTTTGAATATGGACAAAGGCATTAGATTTATACTTGCACCCAAATCACACAATGCCCTACCACATGGAATCCCTCCAATTTCACAAGACACAGTAAATGAACCGGGATCCTTTTCTTTCATTGGTAACTTCTTTTTCAATACTGCACTACATTCCTCAGTCAAATTCACAGTTTCAAATGCATCATGCTTCCTTTTATGTGATATAGCATGTTTCAAAAACTTAGCAAAACCAGGCATTTCTTGCAATGCTTCAATTAAAGGTATATTAATTTGTACCTTTTTGAAGATGTCAAGGAATTTTGCATACTTGTCCTCCAAATTCTTCTTGACCAATCTTTGAGGAAATGGTGGATTTGATTTGTTTCCCTCTTGATTTGGTTTAGGAGATACCTGAGGATTGCTAGAAGTTCTCTCCACATCTACTCCTTGATCATCCTTCTCTTTTGCTCCTTCATTATCCTATTCACTTGGCATTTTGGGTCCCTCATAGCTTGACCCACTTCTCAAAGTAATAGCATGACATTGGTCTTTAGGATTTACCTCCGTCTTGCTTGGAAACTTTCCCGGATTTGGTTGAGGATTGGAAGAACTTGCAAATTGCCCAATATGCGTCTCCATCATCTTCATATGCTTCCCAATTGCTCCTACTTCATTCTCAAGCTTCTCCACCCTTGCATTTTGGCTTTTCATGAACCCTTGCAACATCTCCTCCAATGTAGGCTTCTTTGGCTCCACAATCTCACCATTAGATACCGTGAATCCCGGGGGGTGGAGTAAGTGCATTGTGTGGGTTAGCATAAGAGAAATTTGGATGATTTCTATTATTTTGAAAATAATTGGCTCCTCCTCCTTGATTGTTGTACCTTTGATTCACCAATTAATTGTTGTATCTTTGATTTGCTCCTTGGTTGTAAACAACTCTTCCTTTATTGTTGTAGGGGAAATATGGCTTGTTTGTGCTTTGGCTATTTCCAGCTACATATTGATTCACATATTGTACATCCTCCGGTAGCTCCACTATCGGTTCGGATTGTATCATTTGAAGTATATCCTCATGAGCAACATTCATCAAAGGTAACAACTCTCCTCCTTGGTTTTGCCCATTTGTCAAGGCTAGTTGTTCTCTTCCCAGCAACCTTGGAACCTCTTGTCTTGGTGCTAGAGCTAAAGCCACTTGTCGAGTTAACTTTTCAAGTTCAGCTTTAATATCTAATTGACCTTGTGTCTCCACTTGAGCCGTCTTCTTCAAGGTTTGTCTATCACCTGGCCATTGATAACTATTCATAGCCATCTCTTCCAAGATCCTCAATGCTTCTTTTGCACCTCGATTGAGAATTGCACCACCTGCCGATGCATCCACAAGAGCTTTTGTAGTAGAATTGAGTCCCTGGTAGAATTGACATACTTGTTGTTCCTCGGTGAACCCATGTCTTGGACATCTTCTCAACAAATTCCTATACCTCTCCCATGCTTCATATAGATTTTCATCACTAAGTTGCATGAATTGAGTGATTTCACTTTGAAGCTTGATAGTCTTACTTGGAGGGAAGTACTTGTATAAGAACTTAGACATGAGATCGTCCCAAGTTTGAATAGAAGACCTATCCAAAGACATAAACCACAATTTAGCCACATCTCTTAAAGTAAAAGAGAATAACCTTAGCCGAATTGCATCTTCCGACACTCCATTGATCTTGATTGTATCACAGACATCCAAGAAATTCATAAGGTGAGCATTGGGATCTTCCGTCGATCCACCTCCAAACATGTTCTGTTGGGCCATTTGCACTAGCCCCGGCTTAATTTCGAAATTGTTTGCATTCACTCCAACTCCAAACCCAGCTTGATAGTGGGATTGGATGGAACATCTCTTGAATTGGCCTTTCTTTTTCCTGCTCATTTCTTTCACGTTCCTCTTGTTGTCACAACACTATCCCTGCTAGAGTTTGAACTTGCAACCTCAACTCCTCTACAATGGCTTCTTGATTTGGTTGATTGTTTTCAGCCATTTTCACCTTTTGCTGTCGTTTTCTTTGACTGTTCCGGCGTCTACAAGTAGCTTCGATTTCTGGGTTTACAGGGTCTAGAACCAATCCTTTGGATCTAGTGGACATATACCACCTGCAAAACACAAACAAAAAACTAATTCAACCACCTATTCTTACTTGAGAAAAACAAATAAAACAATAAAAAGCATAGAGTAATAGTAGTTCCACTTCACTAATATCTAGTCTAAATCAACATTAGTCCCCGGCAACGGCGCCAAAAACTTGATCACCAATATATTGACATGTGAAATACCGCAAGTGTATGGATCATATGTAGCAATTTGATGAGCACGAGTATCGTATTCACAGAGATGATTCAAACCAAAGTACGAGTTTCATTTTACTTCTATTATCTAAGCAACCATTCATTTGGATTTGATTGTGATTAACTAAATAAGACTTAATTATTATAAACTTCAACTTAACTAAGATTTCTTTAATTGAGAGGAAACATGGGCTATTGAGTTGTGTGATGATATGGG
>JAPKLW010000276.1:475645-513298 GCA_026898455.1 Plectranthus barbatus | reverse complement strand
TACAAGGATCTTATCCTAAATACATGTAAGATACACATCACCATGATAAATGAACATATATAAGAATTATATTCACACACAAACTAATATAGACAAGAATCTAATCATAAATCACACAACTCTAGCCCATAGATAATTTAGCTCATGATAAACAAAAAGAACAACAATTTAACCATGGAAAACATAATAAAAATAAGGATTTAGATAGAAGAAATCAAGCCCGTAAAGTTTCCGGCGTCGGATTGTCGGCTCTATTACAAACACTTGCTAAATCTTGCATCAAAAAATCCAAACTTTTCTTCCCCTGTTTTTGTTCTTCTTTCTTCTTCTCTCCAGCTCTAGCTTTCTTCACCCTTAGGAAAATTGAGAGATAATGAGAGAGGGAATGGGTTGGTTTCTTAAATTGAGCACCCTATATACAATACATCATCATCCTATTTTGAAATATCACAAAATAGCCCCAAAAATATCATTTTCGCCCCTGTTTCTTTGAACCACGACCAAACCGCGGCAAAAAGCCTTCTGACAGCTCCTCTGTCACCGCCCGTGGTGGCGACCGCGGCGACAGGCCTTCGTTCTTTCTCTTTGTCGTCACCCGTGGTCTGCACCGATTTTTGGCTCCAACACTTCATTTTTGGCTATCTTGAAGTATTTCCCTTTATCCCTTGATTAAATCATGCTAGGATTCCAACTTGATTCATCTTTCCAACTCCGGATCTTTGACAAAAACTTCCAACCATCATCGTCCGAGCTTTGATTCCCTATCCTAATAACAAAATACGCAGCTAAACAAAAGATTAGTAATATCTGCAATATTAATAAAAATCAAGCTAACTATGCATTAAAATAATAAACTAACCACCTGGAATAACATGAAGTAGCATGGAAAACTAATGCTTATCACTCTTAATCTAGTGTGTCTTTTACAATACCAACCTTGAAAATTATAGAAGATATTCAAAAAATGAAAATGTAGAAAAATAACCAGTCAATAATATTTGTTAATATGCATGCTAGTATTTGAGTTTTAAAGGAGGAGATCAAAGACCTCTCTATTTAGCTACAAGTGAGTGTTCATCATGTCATTTGAGATTATTAATTTACAATTTTGATATATACTTATAACCAAAAATATATATCACCTACATAGAAACTATATATATTATAAAAAGTTTTTAGGAATTAATGATAAGAATGTGCAAGTACCAAAATTCAAGTACTTATGCATTACTCTTATCTTTTTAGTATCATAATTAATTAATTGTTTTATCTCATATTTTATTTTGCCTAAGGGGCATTTGGTGTGCATTTATTTTACAGGATTCAAGTTACAATCTAGAAGACCATATTTGAACAATGGTGAGCTCTTAATTTTATGTTATTACAATTTCAAGCCGTACCTATGACATTTTGTGGAGCAACTCATTTTTGGAGATTTTTATTTTTATCCTTTGTATCTAAGTTCATCTATAAATATATATACTTACTCTATATTTGAAAAAGTTCTCTTCTTTTTCTTTTTTAAATTAATTGATTGGTGAAAATATCTTTTGAGATTTTCTTAAATAGGGTTAATTTATTCTAATTAATACAAAAGTATTTAACGTTTTTGAAATTCTTAATACATATTTCAAGTTTTCGGGGTCCTAAAAAATTGTCCATATGTAACTCGTGTTTAAAATTAAAATTCTTAATTATTTGTTTTTTTATATTAAGTTTCAATAATTATTAAGTGATAATTTCTTTGTGATTGTTAGCTTGTATTTGATAAATATATATTTTCTATACTCATAGATTTCGAACAAAAACTGCAGTATTTTATTTAGACATCTCACTATATTCATATTATTATATTTTAGTATTTTATTAATATCTCACTATATTCATATTATTTTATTAATATATTTTATATTTATTTAAAAAACCTTATATAGAGCTTCTTTACACGAGATTTCTTACATTTTAGAAGAAGAGTGAGAAAATTTCCTTTTCTTTTTCATCTCACAGTTGTGATTGGAAGCATTGTTATCATCTTTGGGCCAAGGTTCATCATTAGTCTTTTCTTAGCGTGGCTTTTGATAAAAAAACATCGAAGAAGACATTTGTCTAAATTCACTAGAATAGAAAGTTTCCTGCGAAGTGATAACAAACTCATGCCAATCAGATACTCCTATTCAAAAATAAAAAAGATGACAAAAAATTTCCAAGATGAATTAGGTGAAGGAGGGTATGGTTCTGTATATAAAGGAAAGCTTCGTAGCGGTAATCATGTAGCAGTCAAACTTCTCGGAAAATCCAAGTCAAACGATCAAGACTTTATTAATGAAATTGCAACTATTGGAAGGATTCATCATGTCAATATTGTAAGACTAGTTGGATATTGTGCAGAAGGCTCCAAACGCGCTCTTGTTCTTGATTTTATGTCTAATGGTTCTCTTGAAAAGTACATATTCAACAAAGAAAAGATGAATTCTTTAAATTGGGATACAAAGTTTGAGATTGTTGTTGGAGTGGCTCGCGGAATTGAGTATTTGCACCGAGGGTGTGACATTCAAATTCTACATTTTGACATCAAGCCTCAAAATATACTTGTTGATGATAAGTTCACCCCAAAAGTATCTGATTTTGGTTTAGCCAAAATCTTCTCCACAGAGAAGAATACACTGACTGCTGCTAGAGGAACTATAGGCTATGTTGCTCCTGAATTGATAAATAGAGGTATCGGTCGAGTTTCATACAAAGCCGATGTCTATAGTTATGGAATGTTGCTGATGGAAATGGTGGGTTTAAAAAGAGATTTGAGAGGATTTGAGAATGATTATTCAAGCCAGTATTTTCCATGTTGGATTTATGACCATTTTAATCAAGATTAAGACTTCAACATTGGAAGTGTTGTGGAAATTGAGAATGATGGTGACAATGAAAGTACGAGAGCACTTGTTCGAAAGATGACAATAGTTGCATTATGGTGCATACGAATGAATCCGGATGATCGTCCATCGATGAATAAAGTACTGGAAATGTTGGAAGGTGAAGTTGAATATTTACAAATTCCTCCATATCCCTTGGTTTATCCTGATGCTGTACTAAATGAGGATGATACACAGGGTACGAGCTCAATATATTCTGATTCTGTATCATTACTCCATAACAAAGATGCTCCCAATGTCGAGATTACCATTATGCCACAGTAGATAATGCAGTGATATTCCACCACAAATAGGCCTCTGTATAAGCACCCTTGAACTTTCTTAGAAGATTTAGGATTGGAGTAGTTGTGCGACTGTTTATTAATCATGTTGTATTGTATAACTGTAGGTGCTCAAGATTTTTGTGAACTCAATCAGTAACATGCAGGTTTCTTTAAATATGGTCCTATAGATTTCTGCATTTACATTTATACATTAAAATCTCTGAGTAAAGTGTTGAAGATGTTTGAAGGTGAAGTTGAATGTCTGCAGATTCCTAATTATCCATCTCAATATTTCCATCTCGGAGTGAACGAGGATGAGACCTGGGGTACATTGTTTTGAGATTACAGTTGAAGAATGACAAAGTCTGCATAACTAGTAAGGGGCATATGGCAGTTGGAGCCTGTTGTTTCACTGCCTGCTTACCTCTGATTTCTATTGAAACATGTTCCTCTTTCATGAAGTTCGTGTTGTACATATTTATCAGATGAGATCTAACCAATATTTAGAGTTTCTTTACCAGAAGCAAAGCATTCTGTCCAAGAGGATTGCTTCAACTTAGTAGTAATCGACTAAGTTGCGATAGTAAGTTGTGATTGAACAAGGCAAAAAGAAAAGCAATGACTAAAAAAATGTGATGTTAGTGGTGTAGGGGCCCTACCTTATGACTGGGACAGAAGCACATCCACCCAATAATAAGATGTAGAGAGGGAATTGTGAATGAATTAAGAAAAATGAAGGCAGCTGAAACTCTCCTCCTCTTTGCATACTCATCTCTCTTCATTCTTTTTCTCCAGAGCCAGAGGTGTGTTGCTAATGCTAAGCCTAACTGCACCCCTTCAGCCTGCGGCATCATTTCCAATATCAGCTACCCTATTCGCCTCAAGGGTGATCCCGACTTCTATGGTGATCCCGGAGGTGAATTAGCCTGCGAAAACTATGTCACCTTCATCTGACTCAAATCTCACAAGTCGTCTGCAGTTATAGTCAGATGCTGATGTTTTTGTGAGTTAGGGTTGTGTAGGTTTGTTTCTCAAAGATTATGTTTAGTTTTTTTGGTTTTTTTTTTAAACTGCGAAGATTATGTTAGTTGAATAAATGGTTTTAAAATGTGAATTATGTTTTTGTATTTCATGGGAAACGATTTCCAAATCATGATCACTATCATTGTTTTATCATTTTTACATAATTTTTTAAATTGAGAAAAATTAAAAAAATTAAAACATATAAACAACGTGAAAATCCGCATTGTCTATAAGGTTATAGACGACGCGGATTTTTGTGTTGTCTATCTCCATTTTCAAATAAACTATACCTTTATAAATTACTAAAGCTTACTTATATTATTCAATATCACATTTCATAATTTAAATAGTTTATAATAGATAATTAGATACTTAAAAATTATTTAATCATAAAGTTAAAATATATATGTATAATATTGGTAAAATAATAAACGATATATTTTTAATATTTAAATGTAAAAGTATTAAAGATTGTGATGTATTTTGAAACTTTTTTAACAAAAATTTTTATTTGTATATATTTTATTTTCTAAAAAATTATGAAAGTGATAAAATATTTAATGATATAAAAAATAATTCATAAATTTATCGGCCCGACGAGCTAGTTCGAAATCAATAGGTTAAGTTTAGGGTCAAGATTTTTAGCGAAAAATTTCAATCTATATATACTAAAAGGCAAAACCCCAAACAAAAATTTTTCCCCCCAAAAATACTTACTAAAAATATCTCTATAATATATTAAGTAATTAACAATAAATATAGTAAGTATGTAATTAAATTTCCTAAAATTACTCTACAACAAATAAGAAAAGAATAACAATTATCACACAATAATTATAATTTAATTATATATATATATATATATATATATATATATTAACAAATGAAAATGTATCAATTAATATATATTATATTTAGAAAACTTACATATAAGAAATGTTACTGTTTCATATCAATTTAATACAAAAATTGACCATTAATATTTATGAAAAGTATATAATGAATGGAATAATATGACAATTATAAACTAAGTTAATGCAATTACCAATTTTATGCATCGAATTGACATAATTTCTGGAGTCAATTAATTATTTACTTTAATATAGTCATTCTAATTCAGTATAAATAGCTTATGAACAAATCATTCTGTGTATTGGTGGGCATTTGAGTCATGTATTGTATATGAGTGTTTGTATTGAGCAATTCCATTGTACCTTTTTTTACAATTTTATATATATTTTGCTTAATATATGTAGTAATTAGTTTGGTTGTAATGGCAAGCTCATGTTTTTTGTTAAATAGAGGTTTCTTTACAATATTTCAGTCTGAGAAAGCGCCAACAACAACAGATGTAGAGGATTTCATGTAGCTCTACACGTGTCTGCTTCTTATTCATGTGACACATCCCTCTTTGTAACTCAAAGGTTGCTCTAGCAAAACTCGAATACAATTGTCGCTAGCTAAGCAAGATCTCTCATTTGTTCGTTGTATAATATTTTGAATGATTTGATTATTTTGTATATTTTTTATTTAGAAGTTTTTAAAAATGTTGTCATATGATTTTTTTTTAATTATTATTGTTTTGATTAATTTATTGTGTTGGATTTTAATGTATTTACATAAAATAAAATTAACAAGATGTATGCAACAATAATATTTAAAAAGCTAATAAGGTTACATTAGATACAAATATCTATTTTCCATAAAAATAATATAGTTCAATTTGATTTTCTATTTACATGTAAATAATTTATTGTATTTCATATTAAACATAGGATTATGACAAAAACTTAAAAATACAAATTATGAACCTATTTATTTTACGAATAATATTTTAAGTTAAAAAAATATATTTGTGATTTTCAAATTTATCTCAAGTAAAACATATGTCAAATAAGAGTATGAGTTGATATATATTGATATGCTATTAAAACCTAATAAAGAAAAAAGAAAGTACTATTATATATATTTATATATATTATGTATAACTTGCGTGCGGGTTGCTTATATATATTTAAATAAAGTAGGAAAAATCAAATTTATATATATAGTGATGGATAATAGTAGATATTAATTATTTTAAAACTCTATAGAAATCATTGTACATTTTCCTTTTGTTTTACTATTATGAATCTATGATCTCCTTAAAAAAATAATAATAAATAACTTAGTGTGGCTATAAAAAAATAACTGTATAAATATACAAAATATATTAAATATGCTATAATAATTAAGATAATTAAAAGTAAATATTAAAATTAAGAAAAAAAATTGTAAAATAGTTTAATTTCATACAATTCTTGGGATTCAATTAAAAAATTGTTCATTTCTAAACATTAAAATTATAATGCTATTTTAAATTTATTTATTATTGCATATAAAAAATTTAAACCTATATATCTAAATAAAGGCAAAACCCAATAGTTTTCTCCAAATCCATTTGAACATTCCTACTATAGTCCTAAAAAAATATAAAAATTATTACAACTATCACATAATAATTACAATACTTTAATAAAAAAGTCAACAAGTGACATCAATTTAAAATGTAAATCTCAATCAATGGAACAAAATGTGTTTATATAAAAAGATGAATAAAAATATACTATAGAAGAATTATAAAATAAATCCAATTCAATATATATATATATATATATATATATATATATATAAAATTATTAATTGTATCTTGCGCATTAATGATTTAAGATCCATTTATCTAATTATTGTATAATTTTTTAAATGATGCATTTACTAAATTTTTTTATCTCTAAGGTTGAAGATACCACTTAGGCTACACACTATAATGACTTTTCATCATAGATAAATGACCAAAAAAAAAAAAAAATTGAAAAGCAAAAAACAAATAAATTGGGATATCCATATTTTAAGGTTAAATTTTTTAATTTTTAATAATTAATAATAAAAAATTAAAAACTTAATATCAAAATACATATTTATTTTTTCTATACAAATAAATTCTAATATCGATATATTTGAAGATTTTTAAAATTTGAAATAAAATGATATAAATGATATTTATTAAAAAATAAAGTAAAAAAGAACATATAATGTAGCTAGGTTTGTGGAAGTTAATGATGTTAGTGAAAACTCAATTAGGTTATGAGTTGTATATTTGAAGGAGAGGAAATTAAAATTTTAATAAAAGGTGGGTTATGGTGAGTTATGATAGCTTTAGAAATATGGATGTAGACATGAAAATAAGAGGGGATGACCAGAATGGTAAATAAAAAAATAAGGAGATAGAGCCACATGAAGTGATACGATAAGAAGGATAATAATTTTTTTTTTATAAAAAAAATAAAAGGAATAAAGAAATGAAAAAACTAAAACAAAAATCAAAGACAACCTAAAACATTTAATGTCTGAGTCGGTATATAATTATATTTATTATCGTTGGAGATTATCTTTCCATAAAAATTAAATATTTAAATATATCTTCAATCTTCTACTAAAGAACACCGAAAATCTTATTATTGGGTATAATTTATTAAAAATTTTCATGAAGTTTTGACCTCAAAACCATTTAAGATTAATAAATAATATAAGAGTATAGAATGTTTTAGAGCAAAAACGTACAAAACTAATACATTTTCATCCTATCATACGTTAAAAATTATTTCTTTTTTTTTTGGATTAAGGAGATGGTAGCTAATATTATATAACATAATTACAAGTTTACTTTAATAAAACATAAAACTAATATATACTGGAGCAACAACTTATAATACATAAAGAGAAGTGACTCTTTGACAAATAAATCAATAAAAATAAGAAAAGTTAAATAATTTTTACTCAAACTTAAGGGGGATTTATATTTTAAAACTAACAAAAACAGGCCAGTGTCGACCGTAGTCACATGTTAATGTGACCACGATTGATGAATCAATAAATTAGACACATGATAATAATTAAATTTGACTCCACTATCAATGATACATTGCACATGTACCTTTGATGGGTAGGTGAGCGAAACTGGTTAAAACTTAATTGCAAATTATTAAAGTTCTAATTTTCAATTGCAATATATCACATAACTAACAAATTAAGATATTTATAAACTTATATTTGTATATATAGTACAACTCAAATTCATATCATATTCTCTTCAAAGTATAACATGTATTTATAGTGTATATTAAATATAACATATTAATTTAAACTCATAATTTAGTTGTCCTAAAAGAAATTTGAACTCATAATCTCTTAGTAATGTGCATGGCACTTTCACTATTGCGGCTCTCCGAACATGGGACATATTTTATAGTATATATCACATATTGTAGTGGTGACCAAAATCACAAAGATGATTGTTGATTATATTTGTAATAGTCAAGATATTTACTTTATTTTTATATGATTTATCGTATTTTTATAAATTTTATATGCAAGATTATGTCTTGGTGTATGTTATGCTTTGGGTAAGGCTGTGTAGGCTTTAATGAGAAGAAACGAGTGAAAAAAGGTAAAGGAAGATTCATGCCGGAAGTCCGAGCTCTGCTAGATGATCAATATGATTGTGACGGGGAGCTACGAACATTGATACAGAGCTATGACGGAGAAGGATTGAAGCAACACTCTCTATGACGCTTTGTGTCTACCAATACAAAATGTATAAATTGTTTGGCCTGTAAACAAGGTTTTATTAAATATCACTTCAAGCTGGGAAACCTAATGTCAACTTACTAATAAAAAGTAAATTTTTGGTGAGAGTTGGAACAACCAAGACATCCAATAATTTAACACAGTCAGAAAGTCGAGTGTTAACAATTACTAACAATAACACTATCATGTAAGAGTGCGACTGAGAGTTCACCAAAGAATTAGAAGTGGAGAATGTGTCAGTCAAGTGTGCAACTAATGGAGATGACTGCGAAGAATACCTTTTCGGACATAAATTGACATAGTGGTCTTCATGATGACAAATTTGGCAGGGAGGTGGCCGAAGTTTTTAATTGCGGCCATGACTGCAAGAGTCGGAGTAACATGAACCACTGCCATGGCCACAAGAAGAATTAGAATTTCCAGAGGAAGGTGGGCACTGCCCCGAAGGTTTATACTGGCTATGGAAGGAAATTAATAGAGTAAGATCATGTCGTGTTAATGAACTCTTGAAATAACACAAAGCTCTCAGCTTTAGATAGGAGATCGCAGATGTTATGAAGAGGAGTGAGCATCATCTGAGCAGCTTTTTCTGGAAAAAAGACGAACCAAAACCTCGAAGGAACAAAAGAACCTTATACGTATCATCGATAGGGCGTCCCATAACTGCCAATTGATCACACGAGGACTTGAAGTTTTGGCCATATTCAGTCGCAAATCGAGTCCCTTTCTTCATAGTTTGGAGTTCATCTTTAAGGATAGTTTGCGAGATTTGGAGTTGTGATTATACGCGACCTCAAGAGCGAGCCATACAACGCGCAAGGTGGTGAAGTAGAGTACTTAAGCCATGAACTCATTAGTTAGAGATGAGAGAAGTAGACTAAGGAGTCACTGATCTTGGGTGCGCTAGAGTTCATATGATCCATTAACTAAGAAGTCACTGATCTTGGGTGCGCTAGAGTTCATATGATCGATTGACTATGGGGGTGCCACCGGTGGACAGAAGTATTCCCTCCGTCCCATCATATTAGTCCCATATTCCTTTTCGGTCCGTCCCATTTATTAGTCCAATTTCCTAAAAAGGCAACCTTTTTTCCACTCATCAATAAAATATTAATTCTTCTACACTAATGCACATTGGTTATTGTGTACACTCTTATGTCCCTAATATAATGGGACGGAGAGAGTATATTAGAGGGAAGAGATTTGGTGTCGTGTATGTAATCAAATAAATTTTGGCTGCAAAGAAGAGTGGTGATATGCTTTTTCCATAAATTATTAATAAGACAATGCGGGATATAACGCGCTTCCAGAATATACAAAGTAACAATCAACCATTCAGAGACAAAATTATTGTATTTGGTGGTAATTTTAGACAGATTTTGCATGTTATACCAAGAGGTAGTAGAGGAGATGTTGTTAATGCAACAGTTAATTCATCTTATTTATGGCATCATGTGAGTGTCTTGAAGTTGACGATAAACATGCGATTTAATATGTTTGGAGAGCATATGCAAGCATCCACTAAAAGACTTTGTTGATTGTGTTACGGCAATTGGGGATGAGACTTTAAGAGAACCAAATGATGACAAATGAGTTATTGATATCCCTGAAGATATTAATATTAAATTTACCGGAGATCCAATAAGAGCTATTGTTAATAACATGTATCCTACACATGTTGGGAAAATTATCTAAGTTTCCCTTCCCCAGTTGTTAGCTTAGATCTTTGATTTGGTGTTTAAGTGTTTTGGTGGATCAAATCCTAAGTCCTACCAGCGTCAGTTTTGTCTCTAGAATAGCTCTAGTCTCAAATGTAAAGTCCTGTTTAGGTCTTTTGAGTTGTAAGTCGTAGCTGATCAAGACTCATGCTGACTACTGTTCACCAGCATGAGATGTGCTTACCAGTTGAGAGAAGTCTCACCAGCAAAAGCGACTGACAAAGACTCATGCTGACACTGTTCATCAGCATGGAGTAGAGCTATTGACTGGTTACTGTTCACCAGTTGGGAAGATTTCACCAGCAGGAGGCTGAGAAATCTTACCAGCAGAATATGTGTTCTGGCTGACACTATTCACCAGCGGTGAAGCCACCAGTCACGGGAGATTCCAAGAGATAACATCAGACGAATTGGTAGACCTTGATTGTGCCAAGGAAAGTCACCAGCAGAGACTGCCAGCACAAGATCACCAGAATGATCTACCAGTCGGATGTTACCAGCAGAATTCAAGATTCACTCTCCCAGTATCTTAGAGACAAAAAGAAGATTCGTCTGAGGAATAAACTGACAAAGTATGACTTTGAGGATACCTTAAAGTCTATCAGTTCAAGACACCAGTTCCGATTCCTCGTACTGACGAATAGTGCCGTTCTGACATAAAGAGATCTATGTCAGATAAAGTGGACAAAAGCATGGCGCTTTCCGGAAATTCCTACCTGCCGCCGTCAGAAGGACATGCGAGGACAGAGACTTTTTCGGATGTGTCCAAACGGCTAGTAGATTTGAATGGGATCCCTCGTCTATAAATACCTGGGATCCATCAACATTCAATACTCTTCACCTACCGAAAGACTGAAATTTATTACGCTCAAGCAAGTAAAAGCATACAACTTTCGAGGCCTTTCTAAAGGCTATCCGTGTGTTGATTTATTCAAACACGAGACTCCAAGCTTCCAGCTTGTGAGTTATTGATCTCTTTGGTGCTCTTTCTCTCTCTGAGGAAGTTCACAGCAGTTCTAGAGCCAGCCAGCTCTTGAGCTATTACGGGCAGTTTGCCGTAAAGGAGTCACGTTCTTGGGAGAACTCAACACCCAACCAGTCAGAGGAGGAGGTTGAAGTGACGTGCTCGCACTCCATCCATCTGACGAGAGCTGAAGAAGGACAAGGACCGGGAGCGGTTGATCCAGTGGACTGGTAGACGGGGCATCTACCAGCTGGAGATAGATCGTAGGAACTTTGTACCTGATTGCTCTTATAGTGAATTTCCAGTGAGACGACTGGAGAGTGGACGTAGATCAGTTGATCGAACCACTATAAAAATCCTTTTGTCTTTATCAGCTTTCTGCATTTTCATACTGATTTGAAACCCAGCACTCAAGTGCTGGTGTATATCTGAAAACTGATATAACTTGTGCAAACTCAGACTTAAAATATTCTAAGTGTTGAGCTACCAGCTGACCAGCCAGTTGCCAGTCAGCTGAGTACTCACTGCCAGTTGACTTACCAGCTGACAAGGTCCCAGTCAGCTGAGTAACCAGCAGAGCGTAAGAAACGAACTAACACATTTTCTGCTGCCAAGTTATACCCTGATATCCGGGACCAACAAGTGGTATCAGAGCGGACGGTTCTTACAGACCGTTCGTATCTGAGTCGCTTAGGACCGTGATCCGCGTTTCCTTGCGCTCTCTTTTTGTTTGTCTGTTTGTTTAGCTCAGGTACATCAAGATGAATAATCCGAAGCTACTCGACTACGGGACTGTGAAGCATGATATATGGCGAAAGAGGTCGCTCATCTCTCTAAAGAGCATCCATCCAGAGATGAAAGATGTGCTAGAGACAGGGCCGATTGAGATCACCAAGATTCAGCACCAGCTAGGAGATCGTCCAGCTGCTGTGATCCCAAAGCCCTAAGACGAATGGACTACTGAGGACAGGAAGCGGAATCAGTTGGATTCCATTGCTCACGAGCTGATCCTGACTTCTCTTCCTAAGTCGCTGATGGAGGAAGCCCTCCAGTTTGATAATGCCAAGGGAGTATGGGATTATCTTGATAGTCTATGTCAAGAAACTGACCAAATGAAACGCAACAAATTGCAGGTTGCAGTGGACAAATATGAGTCCTTCCAGATGCTGACTGGAGAAACCATCAAGGAGATGGAGGCGAGATTCAACGCCATTGTCAGCGAGCTGAAGTCTCTGGGCAGAGAGTACGACAATGCTGATCTTAACTCGAAGATCCTGTCCAAGATGCCTAAAGAAGATTGGTTCGTGAAGACCACAGCTCTGAAGGAGAAGGACTTGTCCAAAATGACTCCCAAGGAGGTATTTGCTCAATTGCAGGCACACGAGTGGGATATCCAGATGGTGAACAAGAATGAGGCCATCAGGAACATGGGATCCCCCAGCGTTAAAGCTCAAGACGAAGCTTACTTCGTCAAGAAGGACTTCAAGTGGAAGCACAAGATGCCCCTCCATGCTGACAGACCTGCTGCCCAGCACAATCAGCCGAAGGAGATCCAGTCCGCATCAGGATCTCATTCCAAAGACAGCGAGAGCTCTATCGCTGACCTTGAGCAACAGATGAAGAGACTGGCAGTTCTCTTGGAGAAAGCCAAGTCCAAGCAGGGAGTATCTCTGAGCTCAACTGACGGAAAATTCGTCAAGAGAGCTCCCCGTGCTTGCTACCAATGCCAATCCCCTGATCACTTAAAGTTTGAATGTCCACAGGTGGACAAAACTGAGAGGGAAAGGCTGAAGAAGCTCTTTGAAGAGCGTGCTTCCAAGGCTGTTGCCAAAGCCATGCTGACCAGGACGGAGGTGCCTGACATACCCGATCATGATGATGGGGAGTTTGAGTCAGATGGAGAGTCAGAAGAAGAAGCTCTCCTGGCATTTATGGCAGCTCTCGGAGAAGAGCTAGCTGAAGAAAATGCTGACAATGAGGAAGAACTGGCACTTGCTGCTGATAATGAGGTACAATCAGTTCCTCAAATGCATATCATGCCAGTACAAATCATAGACGATTCTGAGTCGCATTGCTCCGACTCAGAAGACGTCACTTTAGATGTTCTTCAGCATGAATTTTTAAAATTTTATGAAATGAAAAATGTTTTGGCTGGTGAAAATGCTTCGCTGAAAGGTCAAATTACTGTTTTGACCAGTGAGATTGAAAAATCGAGGTCCATCAGCGAAGAGCTAGCAAATTTGAAAAAGACTCACTTTGAGTTGCTCCAAAATTTTCAAATTACAAAAACTGAGCGAGATAATTTTCACAATCTCGTTCTGGAGCAAGAAAATAGAATAAATTTTCTAAATAAAGGCTCAAAAGACTTAGAAGCAGCTCTAAGTCATTGGAGAAAGCCCTCTGATAAGTCCGGGTTGGGATTTACAAAAGATTTGAGCATAAATCAACCCGAACAAATCAGTACTCATAAGGGTAAGGGCAAACTGGTAAATGCATCAGCACCAGCTGGTAATACCAGTCAGTCCCGAATGGCTGATCAGCATAGGAACCATAAGTCCAGATACATAGGTGAGTCATCAAGACAAAATCCTCAACTGGCAAGATCTTCTGCTGACAGGACGCCAGCATACCCGAAGACGCAGACTAAGCCGAAATATTCTAAGGCAAGGAAGTCAGCGTCAGCTGCCAGTGGAATTCGACAGCCAGCACCAGCTGTCAAGAGATTCCACGCACAACCTTACAAGTATGCCAGTTACCAGCATACTTACAAGGGGTTCCAGTCTCAGCGAAACACTGAGAGAAGGACATTTCCCGATAGGAGGAATACCTATCGGAGGCCTGAGCCCAATCAAAACCTTTTCTCAAGGGCTGGGAAGGCTAATCATCGTGGCCCTCAATTTCAGAGACCACCAAGGCAACACGATCAGTCGGAAAGAAATTTCCGACACTCTTGGAGGAAGAATACCTCCAGAGGATCTGCACACACAGCCACACCTTCCAAAACCATGCATTATTTTAGAAGGAAGGGAAAGGCCACAGGTGATGTCAGCAAGGGTAACACCAAGCTGAAGATCACACAAGTCTGGATTCCGAAAGGAATGATCCAGAGATCTAACCCTGCAGGACCCGCTGATGATCGGGGACCTAAATGATTCTATTTTTCTTGCAGGAACTAGGTCATGCAAGTCAGCTTCAGAGGTCGAGCGAGTGGATCATTGACAGTGGTTGCTCCGCTCATATGACTGGTGAGGAGTTCCTGTTCTCAGAACTCACCAAGATCAGAGGACCTCCTGTTATCTTTGGTGATAACTCCAAGGGCAGAGTTATCAGCAAGGGATGCATAGAAAAAGATGATGTCCGAATTGTGAACGTATCCCTTGTTACCAACCTGAAGCACAACCTCCTGAGCATCAGTCAGCTGTGCGACAATGGTTATACCATTGTGTTTGACAAGTCTGGGCGCCAGATCAAGAATGAAGATTCTGGTGAGACCAAGCTGAGAGGTGTCAGGAAAGGAGGCCTTTATGTCGTTGACTGGCAGAGTGGGAAGACTGATACATGCTTTGTAGCCACCAGCTCCATGGAGACTAACTGGCTGTGGCACAAAAGGTTAAGTCATTTGAATTTCAAAACTATTAACTATCTAACCAAGCATGATCTTGTAGATGGTCTTCCCAAGGGCGGGTTCAAGAAGGAAGGAATTTGCAAGGCATGCCAGCAAGGCAAGCAGACTAAGAAGTCCTTCAAGAGCCAGTCACCTGTTTGCCCCAGTACCAGTCAGGTACTTGAGCTGTTACATATGGACCTGTTTGGACCAGTAACGCCGCAAACCATTGGAGGAAGGCGATATTCGCTGGTGGTAGTTGATGACTACTCGCGCTATTCATGGGTCAAGTTGCTTAGGACAAAGGATGAGGTGAAGGTGATTCTTCCTGAGTTGATCATCCAAGCGCAGAAGCAGCGCGAAGCAGTAGTGAAGCGAATTCGTTCGGACAATGGGACTGAATTCTGCAATGGTTCGCTGATGGATTTTTGCGCGGAGGCCGGGATCAAGCATGAGAGATCTACTCCAAGGCAACCGCAGCAGAATGGACTGGCAGAACGTAGGAACAGGACGCTGAAAGAAGCAGTCCGGTCCATGCTGGCTGAGTCCTGCTTGGGACAGAGTTTCTGGGGAGAAGCGTTGGTGACTGCCTGCTATACTCAGAATAGAAGCGGGATCAACGACAGACTCCAGAAAACTCCCTACGAAGTGTACTTTGGTCGTAAGCCTTCTATAGCTCATCTTCGTGCATTCGGTTCACCATGTTATATCCATAATAATGGGAAGTCGAAGTTAAATGCTTTCTCGCCTAAGGCTGATGAGGGTGTGTTTGTCGGATATGGACATCCCTCTCACAAGGGCTATAGAGTATTTAACAAGACTACCCAGCTTGTGGAAATAACATGCAATGTTGTTTTTGATGAAGCTACTTTAGTGCGCAGGACCTTACGCCAACTGGCTGAAGATGTTCCTGAGGTCGAGGATGTCAGCAACCAGTTGGGCAGGAATTCTTCCGATGCTCAACCAACTGGTTCGACTAGACCTATGAATGGATCATCCTCACAACCAGTTCCCTCGGTTGCCCATCAGCAAACCGAGAGGGTCGGTGATGCAAATGATCTTGATGAGACCTTTCACTCAATCTCCCTGAGTGGACCTAGCAACAATCTAGGGGGAATCCCTACTGGCCTTTTTGAAGAAGAAGGCAATGATGGACCAGCTGGAGTGGATGTTCCAGCTGATGCTGACAACGTTGGTGGAGGTTCAGACAACCAGTCAGAAGGTGATGCTGATGAAGTTGTTCCAACTGGTGAAGGTCCAGCACCAGCTGATGTTGCAGCCCCGACTGGTGGAAATGTGGAAGCACCAGTCGCCAGGACAGAAGAACCTGTTTCACAGCCGGCACCAGCAGTCGCTGGTCCTCCCAAATGGCTGAGGGATCACCCATCCGATGCTATTCTCGGTGATCCGGAAGGTTCAGTTAAGACTCGACACGGCAGTGCGCTCCTGAGTTGTTTTATCTCTCAAATGGAACCTACTTCCATAGGAGTGGCGCTCGAATCTGCCGATTGGATCAATGCCATGCAAGAGGAGCTTGCAGAATTCACTCGCAATAACGTTTGGGACTTGGTGGAGAGACCATCACATCAGTCAGTGATTGGCACCAAGTGGGTTTTCAAGAACAAGCGAGATGAAACTGGTACTGTAGTCAGAAACAAAGCTCGATTAGTCGCCAAAGGTTACAGGCAGTGTGAAGGGATCGATTTCGATGAGACCTTCGCACCAGTTGCCAGAATGGAGGCGATACGACTGTTCCTTGCTTATGCAGCGTATCACGGCTTCACAGTGTTCCAGATGGACGTGAAGAGCACCTTCCTGAATGGCGAGCTAAAAGAGGAGGTATATGTCGAGCAACCTCCAGGCTTTGAAGTTGGCACCAAGGTCTACAAGCTGAGAAAGGCCCTGTATGGATTGAAACAGGCGCCCAGGGCTTGGTACGAAACGCTGTCACAATTCCTCACCAGCAATGGATTTCGGAAAGGGAAGATTGATAGGACTCTCTTTCTTCTCAAGGATGGTGGTGACATGCTAATGGTGCAGATCTATGTAGATGACATCATATTCGGATCAAGGAATATTACTCTCTGTGAGAAGTTTTCTCAACTGATGCAGACATCATTTCAGATGAGTATGATGGGCAAATTAACATACTTTCTCGGACTCCAGGTCCAGCAGTCAGCTGATGGAATTTTTATCAGCCAGCGGAAGTATACGAAGGACTTAATCCAGAAATATTGCCCAGAGAAAACTAAGTCCCTCAGAATACCTATGAGCACCAGTTGTCAAATATTTCTTGATGAGCAAGGTGAATCAGTTGATCCTACCATTTACCGAGGAATCATTGGATCACTTCTCTATCTCACAGCCAGCAGACCCGACATTTCTTATTCAGTCGGAGTGTGTGCCAGATTTCAAGCAAATCCGAAGAAGTCACACATGGAAGCTGCCAAGAGGATAGTGAAATATCTGAAGGGGACTGAATCTCTTGGAATATGGTATCCCAGGAATGATGAGCTTACACTCATTGGATATTCAGATTCAGACTTCGCTGGATGCCGTATTGACCGAAAGAGTACCAGTGGTACGTGTCAGTTTCTAGGACACAAGCTAATCAGCTGGTTTAGCAAGAAGCAGCACTCAGTTGCTACTTCTACCACTGAGGCTGAGTATGTTGCCGCTGCCAGTTGCTGTGCTCAAATTATCTGGATCAAGCAACAACTGGAGGACTATGAAGTGGACACTGGCTGTGTTCCAATCTATTGCGACAACACAGTTATTGGATCAATATATGTTTCATATTTGCAGCACCGGGCTATTTTGGCACCAATAAATGATGTGATTGAGAGGGTCAATCAGTATATAGCATCATTGAGCAATAATGTGGGCAAGGAATACTTAAGTTCTAATTCCACGTGCACAACATAAAATGTAGCAGATATTCTTAATGAAGTGCACACTCCATAACTCTTGAATACATTGAAGTATCCTGGATTACTAAACTGTGAGATGAATTTAAAAGTTGAAACACCGATCATGTTGTTGAGGAACATTGATCATTCATCTGGTTTGTGCAATGGGCTCGATTGGTTGTAACACAATTTGGTAATCATGTCATAGAGACCAAGATTCTGAGTGAGAAAAATACTGGTGAAAAGGTTTTTATTTCAAGGAAAACTGTAATACCATCTGATCCCCGAATTCCATTCAAGTTTCAGCATAGACAATTCTCATTTCAGGTTTCATATGCCATGACCATAAACAAGAGTTAAGGATAGTCACTATCGCATGTGAGGATTTTACTCAGCAAATCAGTATTTACACATGGACAGTTGTATGTTATTGTGTCTAGGGTCACAAATCGTGCTGAATTGAAAATCTTTATATGTGTAAAAGACGATCGAAGTTTGTCAAAAGCTTCAAATGTTATGTACAAAGAAATTTTCCAGAATTTATAATATTACATGTTGTAATTCATATGTTTTTCTTCAAATCAATGAGTAATTATTGAAAATCTTCATACACTTATAATATGTAGTCTTCATTGTTTTATTTTATCGAGTATTAATTTTATTACTACTCATACGTAAATAAGTTATTCTATTATGTATTGAGTTACTTTTAATCAAAATCATCTTTTATTCATAAGTATTTTATCATAAGTTAGAAGATTCATTATTTACGTGTCTATTATTATTTTAATTTTTTACAGTGTATAATTCATGTATATAAATTATAAAACTCATTTATTTTCACTATACTTATTTTATGATTTTTTTATATAATTTTTTTTATAGCATAATGATAATACTATAAATAATATATATACACCGCGCAACGCACGGGCAGAAAACTAGTATGATTTGACACTAACACAATATCTGCAAGCTGATACAGCTAGCCCAAAAACTAATAGGTTAATTAGCCATACATTTATGACATAAAAAAAAACTAAAGAAAAAACACTCTTTTGCAAATGTAATTTTTTTTTGGCAAGGAAAAAAAGGAACTAATGAATACAATTCGATAGGAATATATATAGAGTGGATCACATGGTACAAATTAGTTTGTGCTAAATAGGAATGAATCTGCACCATTCATCTTAAAAAATCAATGGTTGAGATTAAAACTTTATACCAAATTTTATACTTTTTTGCTTTATAAATCATGCTTAATCGAATTAAGCATGATTTATAAAGCAATTAAGCACGAACGAGAATTATGCATAATTTTTCAATCTTTGATGTTTTAATCTCAACCATTGATGTTATCAATATAATGGCTGAAATTTATATCTATTTAGCACAAAGTTTAATTTTAGCACTTCAGTATAACTCTATTCCGAATAACCCAAATCCATTTGGCAAAAACTTGCGTCAGGCATGCCTAAATGGTTTAGGCGAATTTTATCCATATCCAAATGAGTTCACCCATCCCAAATAGGATTTATTAATTCCTAATTATGTATATTAAATGAATTTGATTTGAATTAATAGATAAAACTCGTCTAAACGGTTTAGGTGTGCCTAACCTGACACCTTCCCAATCCATTTAGCATATATGACAATTACAAATATTTTATAAAAAAAACACTTTTTTGCAAATGTTTAAAAAAAGAAAAAAACTGAAGGTTCTAAAAAAAATGCGTAATTGTATTTTTTGCATAATTTTCTTTCATTTTCAAAAAAGTAAAAAAGAAAAATAAATAAATAAACTTAATTTCTCAAAATGATTAATTTTATACGAAATAAATTTGAATTTAAAGCAGATAAATCCAGTAAAGAGCGGTAAGCGTGAGAGCGAGGAGAATGATAAGCGTCTCTCTACCAATCCCCACCTCTCCTTCGCTCAATCCCAACCACCACTCCCGCCATACGACCTCCATCGCTAAACCTCCCGATAGCATCACTTTTGAGTCGCTCAAAAGCCGTCTGATCCGCCATGCGGATGTGGGGCGCATCGATGAAGCAATCGCCACCCTTGATCTCATGTCCCGCTCCAGTCTTTCCCCGGATCTCACCACCTACTCCGTGCTCCTCACGTCCAGCATCCGAACCCAAAACTTTGAACTGGGTCGAACCATTCACTCCAAACTCATTCATTCGGGACTCGAGCTTTATGTTATCGTCCTCAACTCGCTAATCAGCTTGTATTCTAAATGGGGCGACTGGAGGAAAGCGGAAGAGATATTTAGCACCATGGGTGGATTAAGGGATTTGGTTTCGTGGAGTGCTATGATTTCGGGCTACGCGCATAGTGGTTTTAACTTGGAAGCAATTTTATTGTTTTTCGAAATGGTGGGGTGTGGAGAGAGGCCGAATCAGTTTTGCTTCTCTGCCGCGATTAGGGCTTGTTCGAACCGAGAGTATGCGAGAATCGGCTTGGTGTTTTTTGGGTTTTTGATGAAGACCGGTTACTTTGAATCGGATGTGTGCGTAGGTTGTGCGCTGATTGATCTATTTGTGAAGGGCTTTGGTGATTTGGAGTCAGCAAAGAAACTGTTCGATGAAATGCCTGAGAAGAACTCTGTTTCTTGGACTTTGATTATCACGAGGTTTATGCAAATGGGATCCCCAATGGATGCAGTTGAACTATTTTTGGATATGTTGACTGCAGGTTTTGTTCCCGACCGGTTTACATTCAGCAGTTGTTTATCCGCTTGTTCTGAGCTGGGATTGTTGCATACTGGGCGTCAGCTGCATAGTTGGGTAGTCAAAACTGGTTTGAGTTTGGATGTCTGTGTGGGGTGTAGTTTGGTGGATATGTATGCTAAAACTACCACGGATGGATCGATGGAGGAATTGAGGAAGGTTTTTGACAGAATGCTGGAGCATAACGTTATGTCATGGACTGCAGTTATCACAGGATACGTGCAGAATGGTGGAGGCAACATGGAAGCTATCGAGTTGTATAGCAGGATGATAACAGAGGGCAAAGTTAAACCAAATCACTTCACATTTGCCAGTCTGTTGAAGGCATGTGGGAATCTTTCCAATTCAAGATTAAGTGAAATAATACACGGTCATGCTGTGAAAATGGGTCTTGCAGAGGTGAATTGTGTTGGCAATTCTCTGATCAGCATGTATGCCAAGATGGATAGGATGGAAGATGCACGAAAAGCCTCCGAGTTCTTATTTGAAAAGAATTTGGTTTCTTACAACGCATTAGTTGATGGTTACTCTAGAAATATGGATTCTGACGAGGCTTTTGGACTTCTTAATCAAATTGAAAATGCCAATGTTGGTGCTGATGCTTTTACATTTGCTAGTCTGTTGAGTGGTGCAGCAAGTGTTGGAGCAGTTGGAAAAGGAGAGCAAATACATGCTCGGTTGCTGAAAGCAGGGTTTGAATCAAACCTTACCGTTTGCAATGCTTTGATCTCCATGTATACTAGGTGTGGCGACATAGAAGCTGGATTTCTAGTTTTCAGTGAGATGGAAGGTTGAAATGTAATATCATGGACCTCCATCATCACAGGCTATGCTAAACATGGATATGCAAGACGCGCTTTGGATCTATTCAACCAAATGCTTGATCTTGGTGTACAACCAAACGAGGTTACTTACATTGCTGTTCTATCAGCTTGTAGCCACGCGGGCCTCATAGATGAAGGGTGGAGGCATTTTGACTCAATGCACAAAGCTCACGGGATAATGCCAAGAATGGAACACTACGCATGCATGGTTGATATATTAGGAAGATCAGGCTTTCTAGATAAAGCTCTGGAGTTTATAAACTCAATGCCTTTCACTGCTGATGCTCTAGTCTGGCGCACGTTGCTCGGTGCATGCCATGTTCATGGTAATGCAGAATTAGGCAAGCATGCTGCTGAGATGATCCTTTAGCAAGATCCAAATGATCCAGCTGCTCATGTCTTGCTATCCAATTTGTATGCTTCTTCTGGCCAATGGGAAAATGTGGCGAAAATCAGACTAGGCATGAAGGAGAGGAATTTGATGAAGGAAGCTGGCTTTAGCTGGATAGAAACTGCTAATAAAGTGCATAAGTTTTACGTTGGAGACACCAAACACCCCATGGCTAGAGAGATATATGAAGAATTAGATAGGTTGGCAGTGAAGATAAAAGAAATGGGATATGTCCCAGACACAAACTTCGTACTACACGACGTTGAGGAGGGACAAAAGGAGAAATATCTGTTCCAACATAGTGAGAAGATAGCATTGGCATACTGTCTGATAAGCACAGCCAAATCAAAGCCAATCAGAATCTTCAAGAACCTTAGAGTGTGTGGTGATTGTCATACAGCAATGAAGTATATATCAATGGCAACAGGGAGGGAGATGGTGGTTAGGGACTCAAACAGGTTTCACCACATCAAGGATGGGAGATGTTCTTGTAATGATTATTGGTGATTGATTTCTGTTCTTTCTCCTAAGTTCGTCGACATTACTTTCCTGGAAAACAAAATGAAATTTCTATTTCTTCAAGTTTGGCAATGACCATGGATATTACATGTAGATTATGGGCATCAAATATTATTGGAAGTGGGCCTTCGGGTTCTGCTGATTCTGATCAGGCAACCCATGGCCTCAGGTTCGAACTATTCCATCTGCCTTCTCCAACTGCATAAGAGTTCTCTTATCCAAATTGCTGTACTTGATTTTCGAAGCAATGCATTTGCGAATGGAACATTGAAAGGACTTGAGATTGTTCGTGTCAAATGGGAGAAGGACGAAAGTGGAAGGTTCAGAGGAGATTATTGAAACTGATCTAGTCATGCTAGCCATGGGATTCCTTGGTCCTGAAGAGGTGACCATTTTCTTTGAATGTTTGCAATTATCTGAATTTGTTTTTTTTCCCTTGCCCTTGAATAAAATTTTTATCCTCATCTCTTCAGACACTCGCGGACAAACTTAAACTTGGATTGGAGAAGGACAACGGATCAAACTTTGAAGCTTATTATGGTCGCTTCTCAACCAGTGTTGAAGAAGTGTTTGCTGCTGGGGATTGCCGACGCGGGCAGTCTCTGGTGGTATGGGCAATATCTGAAGGCAGGCTGTTGAATATGGTGTTCAAGCTCCTCAGCTCGTTCCTGCATTTGAGTGTGATTGCTATACGATTGCATGGTTGTGCATGGGAGAGTTGGTTTTATTTTCTCGTTTTTAATTCTCCTTTGTTTAAATAAAGCGCTTGCACGCTTTTATTTCTTTTCGCGTTTTTAGTTTGTTACGAGGCACGTGAGATGCATGGTTACTGTACGGCTCTCGCGCTTGATATATTGAGCTGGGTGTAATGATGCAGAACATGAATGAATAACATTTCTTTTCTTCCGCATCTATTTCCTTCAATCTTAACATGGTATCTATATCCAGGTTGCGATTTTGATTTATGGGTAGAAGCCGTAAACGGAAACAGAAACAGAAGAATTCATGGCGACACATCCTTGTGGAGGAAGACGGTGATTCATCTGCAGCTGGTACTCAGTCATCTGACGATAACCAATTTTCTCCGATTGGGAACAACGACGGTCCTGAAGACATGGCGAATCCACCCGATCCGCGAAGCATACATGACATTTTATCAATCCAGCCAAATGATCAGACATCTCTACAGCTCACTTCCATCGTGCTCACCGGTAACAATTACTTCACTTGGAGCCGATCTATCAAACGTGCCCTGAGCGGCCGCAATAAACTTCCTCTTATAGATGGTAGCTTTCCAGAACCTCCTGCTAATTCTCCCGTTTATAACGCTTGGGTTAAAGCGGATTATTTTGTTTATTCATGGATTTTGAACTCGGTTTCTAAGGAATTAGCTACTGCTTTCCAGTACATAGATAGCGCGGCTAGATTGTGGTCAGAATTAGAGTCTCGTTTTGAACGTTGTAGTGGCCCTAAACTTTATCAACTTGAGCGTAAACTTGCAAATTGTGTTCAAGGATGCCAATCTGTGATGCACTATTTTAATTCGCTCAATACTATTTGGGATGAGATCAACCTTCTTACTGCGCAATTGGCTTATATTTGTGTGTGTGGAGCTATGAGTAAGATAGAAGAGCATAAGAAAAGCATGAAGTTTCTATTGGGACTCAATGATAATTTTGATGCGGTTCGTTCTCAGATTTTGATACTTGATCCTTTGCCTAGCCTCAGTAAGATCTATTCTATGATTCTTCAAGCTGAGGATCAGAAGCGTGTTGCTTCTCAACAGATCTCACCCACTGATATGGCCATGTACACCTCAAAGCGTCCACCACAGATTTTTAACAAAGCTAAGAAACCAAAGGAGAGTTCAGTCAGACCTTGGACAGGAGGTGCTTCTCCTAAGCCTTGGATGAGCAAAGAGGAAAGGAGGAGGCTAAAATGTAGTCACTGTGGTGGTAGTGGACATGAAGCAAAGGAGTGTTTCAAACTCCATGGTTATCCAGATTGGTTCAAGGAGTATAAAGAACGAAAGAATGCAGAACAGGCTCTCCATATTAATCAACAGGAAGGTGATACTTCGGCTGATCCTGTTGATGATGAGGACAAGGTTTTTTAAAATAAGATTGCCAAATATCTCAGGAAACTAAAGGTTAATGAAGAGAAGGTTAATCTTGTCACTCATGATCATGTTGCTAGTGATCCTTTTAGCAATTATGACACTCATTACATATTTGGTGTGCCTAATTTGATCAATCACAATCAATGGGTTCTGGATTCCGGTGCCAGCGTTCATATTTGTTGCAATGAAAGGCTATTACAGAATGTTGTGGTTCTGGACACTCCACAAAAGGTTTACCTGCCAGATGGAAATACTACTTGGATACACTCAGCAGGGCAAGCTGTGTTATCCGATAAGTTGTGTTTGAAGAGGGTTTTGTATGCACCTACTTTCACTCATAATCTAATCTCAATTGCACAGCTTATTCATGATATGAATGTGAAGTGTGTTTTCACTGATTCTCACTGCTTAATTCAGAAGAAAGATGTTGATTGTGTGTTGGGTTTGGGAAAGATGCAAGGGAAGATCTATATTCTAGCATCTCCAGCAGTTCAAGCAGTGAATTCTATTAGTAGTATGAAGGCTTGTACAGTATTGGATTGGCACAGGATTCTTGGACATGCTTCATTGACCACCATGCAGCATATACCTAAGATCAAAACATTATGTACTTCAGCTGCTAATGAGGAGATTGCCGCTTGTGAAGTTTGTCATCTAGCCAAGCAACCTAGGAATTCTTTTCCTTCCTTAGGAAACAAATCTGCCACAGCATTTGATCTTATACATATGGACCTATGGGGACCATATAAAGCTGACTCGATTACAAATACTGCCTATATGCTAACTATTGTGGAAGATTTCAGTAGGTGTACTTGGATTTTCCTGCTTAATTCAAAGCAGCAAGTTGCAGGTCTGGTGCAAGGTTTTCTGAAGATGATTGAAACACAATTTAGCTTGAAGGTTAAGAAAGTGAGAACCGATAATGGGACTGAGTTTGTAAACAAGAGGATGGCTGATTTATTTACAGAACTTGGCATTATTCATCACACTACGTGTAGTTACAGCCCCCAACAAAACGGGGTAGTTGAGAGGAAACATAGGACTCTCCTACAGACAGCTAGGGCTTTGATGTTTCAAAGTAAGCTTCCACACTTTCTATGGCCTTATTCTTTATTGCATGCTACATGGATTTTGAATAGATTGCCTGTGGCTCATCTTGATTGGAAGAGTCCTCATGATGTCTTATTCAATAAGGAAGCATTGGTTGATGAATTCATCCCTTTTGGATGCTTATGCTATGCAGCTACTCTTACACCTGGGAGACAGAAATTTGATGCTAGAAGTATCAAATGTGTATCTCTTGGAATGGCTTCAGGTAAACGAGGTTACTTATTATATGATCTAAACAACCACCAGGTGTTAATTAGTAGAGATGTGCAATTCTACCAGCATATCTTCCCTTTTCATTCTATGCCAGAAAATCCTGATTCACCTCCTTCACATCCCATATCCACACCTGTTGAAGATATACCTACAGTTGATTCACCTTACCAGAATTTCGATTCTTCATCACCTCTTATATCTGATGCTTCTGTTTCTGGTTCATCTCCTTTTCCTCACACTCCCATTCAGCCTATATCTCCTGCTGTCTCTACTGAATCCAAGTCCCATTCTCCTGCATCTTCACATTCTGCAGCATCACATGATAGTTCTCCTACCACTCCTAATTTTGCTCCTACTTTACCTGCAGATTGCCTTCCTCTCAATCGAGGAAAGAGGATAAGTAAGCCTCCTGCTTGGACTAATGACTTCATCGCACCTTGCCTAGATCATATTTGTCTTACTGCTTCTCAAGAGGTATCCTCTTTTACTCCGAACACCTTTCCTTATACAGTTTCCCCTTCTTTCACACCTTCTTTTGTTAATTTTTTGGTGCATGTTACTGAACTAAAGGAACCCCAATCCTATGATGAAGCTTGAAAAATATTGAATGGCAAGAAGCCATGGAAACCGAGTTAGCTGCTCTTCAGTCAAATGGAACGTGGGTTTTGACCGACTTACCTGA
Organism: Plectranthus barbatus; assembly: GCA_026898455.1. Lineage (NCBI taxonomy): Eukaryota > Viridiplantae > Streptophyta > Magnoliopsida > Lamiales > Lamiaceae > Plectranthus > Plectranthus barbatus. The sequence continues at coordinate 486,664 of JAPKLW010000276.1, read as the reverse complement.
TGGCAAACATGCAATTGATTCTAAATCGGTTTATAAGATCAAGCTTAAGGCCGATGGTACTGTTGAGCGCTTTAAAGCGCGCTTGGTTGCAAAAGGGTTTAAGCAACAATACGGCTTGGATTATGAAGAGGTTTTTTCTCCAGTGGCTAAACATGTCACTGTGCGTCTGCTCCTTACTCTTGCTGTGTCTCATGGTTGGTTTATACACCAGATTGACATCAACAATGCCTTTCTACATGGTTTTTTAACTGAAGAAATATACATGCGCCCTCCACAGGGATATCATGCTGCTGGCAAACACATGGTGTGCAAACTTATTCGCAGTCTTTATGGTCTGAAGTAGGCCTCCCGCGAATGGAATGCCGAGTTCACACGATCATTATTACAGTTTGGTCTAGTGCAATCTCCACATGATCCTTGCCTATTTGTTGATGGATCTACTTCTTACAGATTAGCCCTTCTTGTTTATGTTGATGACGTGTTGATTGTTGGATCTGACATTGATGCTGTTACAGCTCTGAAATCCTATTTACATGATAAGTTCACCATCAAAGATCTGGTGAAGCTCGGTATTTTCTGGGAATGGAATTGGCTCGGGGTGACTCCGGTTTGTACATCTGCCAACGCAAGTATGTTCTCGATATTGTTGATCAAGTGGGTTTGTTGGGATGTTGGTCTGCCACCACTCCCTTACCTATGGGTGTAGATCTTACTTCCACTGATTCTCCTCTCTTTGTTGAAGTGGAACGTTATCGCAAGCTTGTGGGACAGCTTCTGTATTTGGGTATGACTCGGCCTGATCTTGCGTATGCTACCCAGCAGTTAAGTCAGTTTGTTGGCACCCCTTGACAGGTTCATTGGGACAGTGCCCTTCACACTGTTCGCTATTTACGTACTACTCCCTCCCTTGGCCTTTTTCTACCCGCTGATAATATCATGAACTTGGTTAGCTACTCCGATGCCGATTGGGGTACATGCCGTATCACTCGTCGCTCTATCACCGGGTTTTGTGTTTTCTTGGGTCGCTCTCTCATTTCTTGGAAGTGTAAGAAGCAAACCACTCTTGCTCTCTCTAGTGCTGAAGCCGAATACCGCGCTCTAAGTTCCACTGCCAAGGAATTGCAGTGGCTTTCTTATATGCTCATGGATCTCCGAATTCCTTGTTCTCCGCCATACACGCTTTATTGTGATAATGCTGCCGCTCTCCAGATTACTAAGAATCACGTTTACCATGAACGCACAAAGCATATCGAACTTGATTGCCATCATGTGCGCACTTTGTATAAGGATGGGTTTCTTCTTCCTACTTATATCAGCGGGGATGTTCAGCTCGCTGATTTGTTTACGAAATCACTTTCCGGTCCTCGCTTCCGTCGGTTGTTGTGCAAGATGGGCGTTGTGGATCTTCACCGCCTCCATCTTGAGGGGGGGTGTTGAATATGGTGTTCAAGCTCCTCAGCTCGTTCCTGCATTTGAGTGTGATTGCTATACGATTGCATGGTTGTGCATGGGAGAGTTGGTTTTATTTTCTCGTTTTTAATTCTCCTTTGTTTAAATAAAGCGCTTGCACGCTTTTATTTCTTTTCCCGTTTTTAGTTTGTTACGAGGCACGTGAGATGCAAGGTTACTGTACGGCTCTCGCGCTTGATATATTGAGCTGGGTGTAATGATGCAGAACATGAATGAATAACATTTCTTTTCTTCCGCATCTATTTCCTTCAATCTTAACACAGGCATGCAGCTGCCCAAGTAGACAAATATCTGCTGAAAGATGGGAGCGAAGAGGAACAAGTATGGAAGCAGCAGGAAGACAAGAAGAGGCAAACAGTGAGGACATAGGAGGACTGCAAATGAGAAGCAGCAGGAACTGATGCAGTAGGTGAGAGGAATAGGATATTGGAGTTGTGGAGGTAGGATTTTTAGTTCTTGTGAAAAGCGTGATTGAAGGTGGTGGCAAATTAAAACTTGTTCACCACCTGCTTAATGGAGTAAACAATAATGTACAGGTTGGCTTGGTTGTCTGTTTTATCCCATGTTCATCAGTAATCATCAATGTTGTAGTTGTAGGCACCAATTTTACGGCATTGGTTTTCTTGTCTACTCCCCACTTTTATCTACGAATCGCATTGGTTTTCTTTTCTACTCCCCACTTTTATCTACGAATCGTTTCTGTCAATGCTAATAAATATGGTTTTACAGTGGGGCCTGGTCTGTCTTGATGCACACATTTTGAGCCGGACTCCCTTATAATATCTATAAATTTTGACCATATTAAAAAAAATATTTATAATTATGAATGAGTAATTGAAACATCCAAATGAAATTCAAATTCAACCGAAATACACTTTAGGAAAGAGACGGTGACTCACTCACATAGAAATTGACTAGCGTCTTCTCAGGGCAAGTTTTAATTTAGAATCTTATCGCCGTGTATTAATTGGGGTTTGATATTAGTATGTATCAATAAATTATTTAAATTGACCATTTTTGTTCTCTTTATAGAAAATTCATAGGAAAAAAAAAATAATAGTCTGACAAATAAGTAATAAATCACAGATTCCTGCGTAGGACCGATTTAAAATGTTCAAGTTAAGAAAATTGATAACCAAGAAGCATGATCATTCACTTGTTCTATCACTCCATTTGTTCCACACATCCGTTGCCAACTCTTACTGCACCCCTTCTTCTAATCATGGCATCATTCTTAATACTCCTTCCGTCCCATTCAAATTGCTGCACTCACCAAATTGGGCGTCCCGCCGAATTGATACGTTTTTTAAAATGATAATTTTTTCACACTCAATAATAAAATATTAATTCCATTTACACTCACATTCTTAATTTTCGTGCCAAAAAGAAATATATCAATTAGCACGGGACGGAAGGATTATTAATTAGCTCCCATTTATGCTTTCAATTATGAATTAGTATGCGAAAATAATGTCACCTCACTTTATTACTTTATTTCATATGCCATGTCAAAGAAATCAATGTTTGGCTGTTATGTATAGGGGGCCTACCTTAATTATGACTTGGACAGAATGAAGTCCACTCATTAATAAGATATGGTAGCATAAGATCAGTAGAGGTGAACATTTCGAGCCAAACTTTCGTAGAGGCGCGCAGTTTGCTAGTCACTAAATATTGTATCCTTCAATTTTCTACGATTATTCATTCTCTTTGTAGATGTATCTCGGACCTAATTAACATTTAAATAATTATAATATCTATAAATATTGACCATCTTAAAGCAATATTTATAATTATGAATGAGTAATTGAAGCATGCAAATGAAATTCAAATTCGACCAAAATACACTTCAGGAAGTTGACTAGCGTCTCCTCAGGGCAAGTTATTGAATTTTATCCTAATATTATTTATATGGACCGCATTCTCTTTTGAAAGAAATAAATTACCCGTATAATGTTAGGGGCCCTACCTTATTTATCACTGGGACAGAATGAAGTCCACTCAATAATAAGATGTGCAGAGGGAATTGTGAAAGAATTAAGAAAAATGAAGGCTGCTCATGAAACCCTCCTCCTCTTTGCATATTCATCACTCTTCATTCTTGTTCTCCAGAGGTGTGTTGCTAATGCTAAGCCTAACTGCACCCCTTCTGCCTGTGGCATCATTTCCGATATCAGCTTCCCTTTTCGCCTCAAGGGTGATCCCAACTACTGTGGTGATCGCAGAACTGAATTAGCATGCGAAAACAATGTCACCTTTTTCTATCTCAACTCTCACAAGTACTATGTCAAAGCAATCAACTACACTTTCACCACCATCAGACTGGTTGATGCTTCCATAAATGGCGACACCTGCTCTCTCCCCACCTATTCAGTATTTTCTGATAGCTTAACTTATACTCATTATTCCATCTATGTGTCACTTGGTAATTCGCATATAAACATGATGAGCTGCCCACATCCGTTGAAGAATTCTTCCACCTTTACAAATACTACTCATTGTCAAACATCCAACTCCAGATTTACTTATGTCAAGATCGGCCATATGAATGCCTCAGATGTAACAGAAACTTGCAGGGTAGACGTGATAACGATGACGTCCTGGGAATTTAAGGCTGTCAACAACGTATCACTGGAAGAAATCCACCGATCTCTCTTGTATGGATTTGAAATCTTTTTCTGCGTCGATTGCATAGCACCAATAGGGACAGCGTGGGGTAAGTATGTTGTTGGTTGCTGTACAATTAATTGCTAATGATTAGGTTTCTAATTATTCATTTATTCTACGCTACTTCTGCGTAAGATCAATTTCATACACAGCGTGGGGTAAGTATGTTGGTAGATGCATTAAGTTAATGATTAGCTTTCCAATTAAACTCCATGTGACCAGAGCGGAAGCTTGGGGAAGAAGACTTTATAGGAAATTTAGAAAAGACTAATTGTTGATTTCGTTTAGATATTTCTTGTGAAAGAATTCGAAACATTTTTTATGGACCAACATTTTTAGTGAGTAAGAATGTGGGATGTATCTTTCGCTCTTTTTTTTTAAAAAAAAAAATATAAAAAAACTCCCTTTTCTCATTAAAAATATTTTTATTTTTAAATGTTCTTATTCTTTGAGTTATTATACTTCTTTCCTTTCTTTTTTTTGTTAAAGAAAAGTCCCTTTTCTTATTACAAAAATATTTTTATATTTAAATATACTTATTCTTTACTTCTTTCTTTCTTTCTTTCTTTTGTTTTTTCTTTTAAATCTCCAGAACATGATTTTTCACTATTTGTGCCGTTTACTATATTATAGAAAACGGAAAATGATTGTTCTAGAATGTCTAATCTATTTGAGTTTAGTTTAAAGTCTTATTGTTTAGACTTAATAAGTTAAATTTATGTTTATTTAAAGATTGTGTTCGAGCATTATTTACATCTTGTTAATTTGAACTACATTAGGTTTTACATTATTAAAATTCCAAATTGTGAATTAATTATGCCTTAATAAACTAATTAATTTTAATTAATAGATTAAACGTGAGTTGTGATTGTAAGATACATTTGATGTAGTATTAAGTTTAGTTTTTATGGCTAATGCTTTTGTATTCTGGGAAATGCAGAAAATTTCACGATCTTCGTCGACGAAAAACTTAGGGGTGAGGATTATGACTCTCAATCTCATTGATTTAATTAGTACTTTGTAAGTTTTGGGACTTCAACATAATCATCATGACGTTGATGTGTATATGCATGCAGGGCCTCTCACAATTCTTATTGCCATAGCAGGTGCGCACTTTATTAATTAATTTATGTTTCTTTGAATATTTATATGGCATGGCAGTTTGTTTCTAAATTTCTGATGTCCCACAGACTGACTCATTCACTCAAATTTTCAATATTTATTATTGAATGAATGAAATCTTCTTGCATAATATTAGAAAATGTCAACATTGCTAGCTTTACTCAAACAAGAAGCGTGGAACTTATGTTTGGATATTGGTGGATTGTGAAACAATTTTGTGTGTTCCAGTTCTAACAGGTGCACTCGTAAACCCTATAATTGGAGTTGCTGTTGCATCCGGAATACTTTTGTACATTGGCATTGACTCTTTCTATGCAATTAGATACTGTAAGAATATATAATCTATACCACCTAAGTTATTTGGTTTTCTCTTCTATTCATTTTTAAATTGCTTTTCTATTTATCAGTTGCTTTTGCACGGGAGCCAACAACTAAGCCCTACACAGTCATTGGTACGCTCTTAATTTAGTGTGTGATATGCTAGCCTTCAAAATTATTAGATGTACAAAAATAAAATTGTAGAAAATGAAAAATATTTCGTAATATGCATACTGTATACATCAGTTTGAATCATGTATAAAATGAATCCATAGACTTGCTATTAGACTGCTGTGCATAGTTGATAGAAAAAAAAAAAAAAACACATTTTAGTTATTATTTGAGTTGGAGGAGATCAAAGACCTCTCTATCTGGTTGCACATGAATGTTCGTTATTTATCTCATATTTTAATTTTCTTACAGTTCATGTGGTGTGCTTTTATTTTACAGGATACATAATAACAATAATAAGACATGAACCTTGGAGATTTGGTGAGCTCTTAATTTATAATTTAAAGTCATTCTTAAATCTTAGCAATTATAATCCGCCATTTTTGGGTCCAGAAAGATTGTCCATATTGAATAACTCATGTTTAAATTTTGAATATGTTATTATTTGTTTATATTTTTTTTAAGCTTCAATTATTTTTATTTGATAATCTTTATTGTGATTGTTTGCTTGTATTTGAAGTATATATACAGTCATCCTAAACTTTCAACAAAAAATGCAGTATTTTATTTAGATATCAATTATATTTATATTATTTTAGTAGTATATTTGGTAGTGTTTATTTTTGGCAAAAACTTGCGTTAGGCAGGCCTAAACGTTTAGGCGGGTTTTATCCTACCCAAATGGGTTCACCCATCCCAAATAGGATATATTATATGGGTTTGGGCTTGAGTTAATGGATAAAACCCGCCTAAAGCCTGGGTTAATGGATAAAACCGCCTAAATCGTTTAGGCCTGCCTCCCAAGACCTTCCTTTATTTTTTTGATTTTGAGAAATAACACGATGTCTATTCAAGGATCATAAAACTTTAGATTAATTAAATTAGTCAATGAATAAAATATGCATTAAATAAGACGACTGCTACGCAGAATATAGTTAAATAGCTCACTTTTATAAATAATTTTCTATTTAATCAAGTAAATATAAAAGAAAAATTGCTTGTTTCTTTCTTTCTTAATTGATTCCTCATTCTTAATTATTTTTAATTTACTTCAAAGTATCTAATTCAGATTCTCTAAAACTTGAAACAAATCTTTGGTGTGTATATGAAATTTTTAAATGAATTAATATAGATACCATCACGATTTTATACAATGTTTCATAATTATAAAGTTATATAGATCATCTACACGAGATTTTTTATATTTTAAGAGATGAGAACAAAATATTTGATGAAATTGTTTCTTTATTTCATCTCATTCCAAAAACAATATCACATTCATACTAAAATTCAATTTTTTTTTTATTATAGCTACAAAAACTTATCATACGTGTTACTCTTAAATTATAAAAATATAAATTTTATATTTCATACTACTTTTAGTTAACAAGCTTGTTCACTACCTTAATTAAAGTCGAATACTGTAAAGCTGAAATTTGGTTCATTTCTTTAACTAGCTTAAATTAATTTTTATCGAGTCTAAACGGGAATAGCTCACAAATATTTTGGTTTATTTACAGCTTTAACCGCAAAAACGCCTCGAAGAATTGTGATAATCTTTGGGCCCAGGTTCATCATTAGTCTTTTCTTAGCATGGTTTTTTATCAGAAAGTTTAGAAGAAGGCATTTGTCCAGATTCGACATAATAGAGAGCTTTTTAGGAAGTGATAATAAACTCGTGCCAATCAGATACTCCTATTCGGACATAAAAAGGATGACAATGAATTTTCAAGATAAATTAGGTGAAGGAGGCTATGGTTCTGTATACAAAGGAAAGCTTCGTAGCGGTAATCATGTAGCAGTCAAACTTCTTGCGAAATCCGGGTCAAATGACCAAGACTTTATGAATGAAATTTCAACTATTGGAAGGATCCATCATGTCAATATTGCAAAACTAGTGGGATATTGTGCAGAAGGCTCTAAACGTGCTCTTGTTCTTGATTATATGTCTAATGGTTCTCTTGAAAAGTACATATTCAAAAAAGAAAGAATGGATCCTTTAAATTGGGATACAAAGTTTGAGATCGTGGTTGGAGTGGCTCGTGGAATTGAGTATTTGCACCAAGGGTGTGACATTCAAATTCTACATTTTGACATCAAGCCTCACAATATACTTCTTAATGATAACTTCATTCCAAAAGTATCTGATTTCGGGTTAGCAAAATGTTTCTCCACGGAGAAGAATACAATGACCCTGACAGCTGCTAGAGGAACCATAGGCTATGTTGCTCCTGAGTTGATCAACAGAGGTATTGGTCGAGTTTCTTACAAAGCTGATGTCTATAGTTACGGAATGTTGTTGATGGAAATGGTGGGCTTAAATAGAGATTGGAAAGGAAACGATGATGATTCAAGTAATTATTTCCCCCAATGTATATATGACCGCTTTAATCAAGACAAGGAGTTTAAAGTTGGAAGTGTTGATGAGATTGAGAATGATTGCGATAATGAAAGTACAAGAGCACTTGTTCGGAAGATGACAATAGTCGCATTATGGTGTATACAGATGAATCCGGATGATCGTCCATCAATGAATAAAGTACTGGAAATGTTGGAAGGTGAAGTTGGGCATTTACAAATTCCGCCTTATCCCTTGGAATATCCCAATGTCATAGTAAATAAGGATGAGACATGGGGTACAAGCTCTACTTATTCTGATTCTGTATCACAGCTCCATTACAAGAATGCTGCCGATGTTGAGATTATTATCGAGGATTTTCCAACTTTGCCATAGTAGAAAATAGCCTTGCACTAAAATGCAGTGACATTCCGGCAATAACAGGTCTCTGTATAAAAAGGTCAGTTGCTATCATCTTGTATCAATCAAAACCTCCCCTAAATTCTCTTAGCATACTTTAGGATTGGAGTAGTTGTGCCACAGTTAAAATAATTGTAAGTGCTCTAGACCTTCTGAATTCAATTAGTAATGTATACTACTGGTTTTTATAAAGATGTTTCCATGCATTTCTGCATTTACATTTATATATTTAAATCTCTGATATATTTTGTTTTCATAATGCATATTTTGATTCAATTAATGCATCACAATATAGATTTATTTGACTCTATGTTTAGGTCCTTGAATCCATGTCTTTCATTCTCATATGACATATTGAATATACTCTCCTAAACTCTCATTCCAACTACTCTGTTTCAGATTTACATGGGGAGAATATTCTTAGGCAATTGAGAATCTCTTCCTAATCATTTGACCAATTCAATCAACTTAGAAAAATAAGGATGTAAAATTATTTAATATAATAAAAAGACGGCATTAGTCCAGTTTTGGGGCAATGGAGTCTTTCCTACAAACTGACTGCACCTAATATATTTGCTGATGGAATTGTTGATCTCCAAGATTCATGCTGAAACCTCAAACATCTCTCTTCATTATATATATAGTTTAGAATTTGTAGCTATCTAGCTAGCTAAGTGATCAATCATAGTTGGATAATTCTTCCCTCTTTACAGATGATATTACTCATTGTCAAACATCCAGCTCCAGATTCAGTTATGTTAAGGTCAGCAGCATTAATGCTTTAGTTGTCAAACATATGTGCGGGCTAGTAGCGGTGATCATGATGACATCTGTAAGGTTAGAATCAATCAAGAACACAAACACGAGAGAGCACAAAAGATTTAACATGGTTCGGCTATAACAAGCCTACATTCACGGAAGGGTGGACAACTATTTTATTGAGATGATTTTACAGAGGAAGAAGAAAGAAGAGGAAATGAAGAAGAAAGAAGAGTTCTCTTTCTGAAACTACATATATATAAATGTATTTCCACTCCTGAAACTGAAACATCAACCAACGGCTATAATGCAACGGTCAAAAACTGAATCCAAAAACCATATCACCTCTGAATGCTGTTAGCTAATTGAGTATTTTCTTGTACGGAAAACTCCATCAACTCTGCTTGTAATCCCGATGAAGTTCGCATTATCAGCCCGAGATTCCAGGTGAGAACTTATTTATTTACATTCAATGTTGTATTCATTTATTTAATTTTACATGTAATTTAACTGTTTCATTTTGTATATGAAATATAGGGTTTATTCAACAAGTCTTATCCAGTAAATCCAACACCTCGATCAAAAGCACCGGGTGTTTCACCAGTATTGCTACAGTTCATCGAAGGAAAAGATAATCCATGTTCTCGGCCGTGGTACAATGCTTCTGTGGTAAGTATTTGTTTAATTTATTGTTTCAGCATGCCATTAACATTATGATAACAAATTATTTTTTTTCCAGCTAATTATGCCATACAATGTTGGAGATCATTGGTTGACATTGAGAATTGACCTATCAACTTGGAGTTGTTGGATATATGATGCCTCAGTCAAACGACAAAATTTGGTTGCTAGGAGATTCAGATGTGATTCAGTACGGCGCCTCACAGATCAGCTCTTCAGATACTTGCACGATGGGTAATACTGGAAGAAGAGCACGCTTGGTTTGGAACCGTGCAAGGATAGGATGGCGGTGGACTTTGCCAAAGGGTTCGAAGCTTATGATTATTTCAGTGAAGGGGTGTATGCATGCATGTTCATGGACCAATTGATTTGTGGGCGACCGAATGTAGCTTGGGCTGAAAAGGAAGGATGTCAGGATAAATATAGATTGTACATGGCTCATTGCTTATTTGATTTGTCTTTTGAGGAGTGATGTAGAATTTTATTAGACATTTTGGTTTTTTTATTTTGATATTCAAAGTGAATTTTGTTATATTCGAAATGATATCCGTTTTGAATTATGTATGTTCGAATATGTTGTGTTTTTGGTTGGTTAATTTAGAATGAATATGTTGGTTAATTGAGCAGGAATATGTTGGTTTTTTTGTTGTTTAATTGCATCGCAATATGTTGGTTTTTTTTTGTTGGTTTTTTTGCATAAACATGGCCGAATTCATGCCAAAAAGACCGACTTCCACCCATAATTGGAGGACTTCCATCCCAATTTTCATGAGTTCCATCTCAATGAAACAAGATTGGCAACTATAATGTAATTCCAGCCAAAAAGACCGACTTCCACCCATAATTGGAGGACTTCCATCCCAATTTTCATGAGTTCTATCTCAATGAAAGAAGATTGGCAACTATAATGTAATTCCTGCCAAAAAGACCGAGTTCCATCCAAATTTGGAGGACTTCCATCCCAATTTTCATGAGTTCCATCTCAATTGAAATCATACATTATAGTTTAATTTCAACTAAAATGTCACCATAACATTATATTCCTAAGAATAATGTTATAAAATCGTACATTA
>JAPKLW010000276.1:414231-475635 GCA_026898455.1 Plectranthus barbatus | reverse complement strand
GTTATAAAATCGTACATTATAGTTTTATTTCAACTAAAATGTAACCAAATTAGAAATATTTCATCGAAATTGGCATGGAACTCTCTAAATTGGGATGAAACTCGCTAAATTAGGCTGGACCTCGGCCGAATGGAATAAATTTCCTCTCAATTTGGATGGAAGTTTGTAAATTGGGATGGAACTCGCTAAAATGGTGTGGAATTCGGCCAAATTATCAATATTTTGTCCAAATTCGGTCAAAAATGTATGTTATTGACATATCACATCACTCTTTGCAATTATACATCAAAGTCTGTGCCAATTTATCTTTTCAGTCAATAAATGCTCAAATATTTCAGTTTCACGTGAAAGTGAAACTGAATTTGGAGACCAAGCCAAGCCAAGCCATTAATTTTTGTTGACCAAGCCATTAATTTTTTTATTCATGCTACTGTTACTAGTCCCTTCTATTTAAGGGTGAATTTTTTCACTTCTTCTTCATTCCTAAACAATTCCAACAACAAATGGCATTTCTCTTTCTTTTTCTCTTTATTCCATCATCCTTTATTAATATTCATGAAAGAAACCGAGCACTTGCTCAAATGGAAGAAGATTTTTTCTACGTCAAACAGTCCGGAAGAGGATTTTTCCTACGTCACATGGAGTAGGAGTCCTTGGTCCGGATTCATCTACGTTTCTCTTCTTCTTCACCAGATAAGAGACGGAACGTTATAATAAGTGAGCTCAAAAAGGGAAGCGATCACCCGTTTTGCAGTTTTGTTGCTCACTTATTACTATAATTAAAGGGCGAAAGAGATGAAGGTGCAAAAACAACCCGGCAATGCTATCTCCGTCCTTGTATCAAAATGTGTTATATTTTAGACATATTGTCGAATAATATTTGCAATCAAATTAATACAATTTTTCAAGTGCTTGTAATTTATTTCTTCGAATATTGTAGCAAATTATTAAATTATTTCTTCGAATATTGTGCTTGATTTAAAGATGTTAATCATTTAGAATTTTATTAAATTATTTATTTTTAAACAATTCGAACACTCGAATTTTGAAAATAGAAAATCCGAACACACGAATTTCCACAAAAATAAAAATATTATTAAACATATTCGAACACACGAATTTTGAAAATAGAAAATCCGAACACACGAATTTCATAAAAATAATAATTAATTATTTTAAACAAATCGAACACTCGAATTTTGAAAACTGATAATCCGAATCCTCGAATTTTCACAAAAATAATAATAAAAAAATTCAATAATATGTAAAACATCAAATAATACCAAACATAATAATAAAATAGAATAAACCAAAATTTTTTTATAATTGCAAATATTGAAAAGTTTTATGTTATAATTGCTAGAATTTGAAAAGTATGTTATAATTGCAAAAATAATGAAAAGTTTTGTTAAAAACGAACACTCACACATACAAAACATCCACAATTTCATGAAAATCGAGATATTCTGTCAAATCAAAGCAATGGTAGCCCTCACCTACCGCTACAAGACAAAAATGATAATTGATGAAGTTATATGTTTACAGCTGTAAATAATTTAAAGTCTGAAAAAAGCTTTACTGTCAAAATCAATAATGTTGCTGTACAGGTTGAATAAATCCCAACCGTTCTTTTTAATATGCTATTTTTTGGGATCTTCTCATTCATGTCTATAAATTGCACCTCTATTTCCTATAAGCAAAACACCAACCTTCATGAAAATAATCAAGATTACCCATTTTCTTTCCAAAGTCATGATACTCTTTCCAAATTTATTGACAAGCCTGGTTAATTATGCTATACAAGCACTCATTAGAGAAATGATGTTTTTGTCATTCTCAATCCAAATGAAAATATCCATTACAAAAGAAAATATCTATTACGATGTGAAGAGCCCAATTGTGTTAAGAATATCCATCTAACACAGTTAAGGGGATCCCCTATTGTTGAGGGTAAGGAATCTTCAAATTTTAGGGATGAGGGGATGAATCTTCAACTTTTCAACTTTTAGGGATGACGGGATGCACCATGTCCAGCAGCTAAGCCCACTATTTTTATTTTGCAGTTCAGATTTGCAGTTTTTATTTTTCATCTCCAGCAGTAACTCTATATTTCACTCAATAAAGAATATTCTATGTTGGAGATGGTCCGGCTCGCACTTCAGCATTTTACTGGATTGCCGCTGTAGCAGTTCATCGTTTCTAATTATAAGTATGGTTCAGAATATAAACTGTGAAACTAGGGCTGATAATTTTTGACACGACACGAACACACGCAATAAAAGCGAGCACGAACACGACACTAACCTGTTAACCTCAAACACGAACACGACACGAACCCATTAAGCTCAAACATGATAATGACACGACACGAAACGACCTGACACGATAAAAATTAACCTTACTAAAATTATCAGCTTTACACTTGGAACTAAATTAAAGCATTTCATTTAAATAGTAATAATAGTATTAAAATCTAATAATAAATATTATTATTACATTAACACTTTTAACAAACCAACAAACCAATAAAAATAATTTTTGAAAAGTGGTCTTACTTCGAATTTGTTGAATTCAGAATAATTTTCTTGAATTGTGATTTCAAGAGATTTAAATTAAAACATTTCATTTAAATAGGAATAGTAGTAATAAAATATAAAGTATTAAATATTATTATTCGAATTGGTTGAATTCGAATGAATGAATTGAAATTTTGAATTCAAATTCGTTGAATTTGGAATAATTTTCTTGAATTGTAATTTCAGGAGATTTAAATTAAAGCATTTCATTTAAATAATAATAGTATTAAAATATAATAATAAATATTATTATTACATTAACACTTTTAACAAACCAATATTCAATAATTTTTTAAAAGTGGTCTTACAAAAATAATTGAATTCGAATTGGTTGAATTCGAACGAATTAATTGAAATTTTGAATTCGAATTTGTTGAATTCGGAATAATTTTCTAATAGTAATAGTAGAATTAAAAAATTATACCCTAATGTTTCATTTTATCCACGAAAAATACCCTGCACTATGAAAATCAAACATTAGGGTATAATTCAGTGAAAAGAGAAATATTAGGGTATTTTTTATAGTTGAGGGTATTTTTAATTGACAAAATCAAACATTAGAATATAATTCAAGGAAGGAGAAACATCAGGGTATTTTTCATAGTTGACCAATACTTTAGGGTATTTTTCATAGTTTTCCCTAAAAAATATTATTATTACATAAACACTTCTTAGTAAAATAATAGAATTCGAATTGGTTGAATTCCAATGAACGAATTGAAATTTTGAATTCGAATGAACGAATTGAAATTTCGAATTCGAATTTGTTGAATTCGGATTAATTTTCTTGAATTGTAATTGCAAGAGATTTAAAAAACAATAATAATAGTATTTAAAAATAATAATAAATAGGGTTCGAATTTGTGAAATTCGAACTGTGTAAATTTGTGAAATATTATAATGGTTCGAATCTAACATATTATAATAAATATTATTATTACATTAACATTTCTTAGTAAAATAATTGAATTCGAATTCGTTTGAATTAATTGAAATTTTGAATTCGAATTTCTTGAATTCGGAATAATTTTATTGTAATTTCAAGAGATTTAAATTAAAACATTTCATTTAAATAATAAATCCTAGACGTATTGAATTCTGGTGACACACCCTCAATGGAAAAATTACCTCAATGGAAAAATAATAATAGTATTAAAATATAATAATAAATTGGGTTCGAATTTGTGAAATTCGAACTGTGTAAAATTATAAGGGTTCGAATCTGACATATTCGAAATGCCTAGTTTTGTCCACATTTTAGGGTTTTTTTTAGGGTTTGTCTACATGGTTAGGGTTACGGACATTTAGGTAATTTTTCCGGGGGTTTAAGGATTTGAACAACGCAACACTTGAAGAAATCCACCACTCTCTCTTGTATAGATTTGAGCTCGTCGTGTGCCCTGACTGCACATCTTGGGGTAAGAATGCAGGATGCATTATATATAAGTTTTTCACTACACATACCAAATCCTCGTTTTATATATAAGTTTTCCTTATCCATGCAATCAATGTGTCTGCAGATAACAATTATGCTTGGGAAAAAGCTGGTAAGCTCTTTATTTTCATTATAATTACTATTTCAAGTCATGATCAAAATCATCTACACAGGCATGCAATTGTTTTATAACTAAAACCATTATATTTATATGGGTTAGTTATATTAAAATTCACATATTAATTTTTCTTTGAAGGGCACATAATAATTTTTCTTATATAGAAATTGCTAGCTGCCCACGTTCAATAAATTATAAATATTATTTTGAAATATCTGATTCGGGATTCCAATTAATATATTTAAAAAATTAAAAAATAATTGAAAATGCAAAACGCTAAACTATTATTTCTTTGGCTACAAACGAAATAATGCAAAACGCAAAACGCTAGCTGCGCATTAAATTTGTCTTTTTTCTTATTTGCATCTCATCATAGTCGTAATCTCGAATATCATCTCTATGATCATCATCATTACTCCAAGGTTCATCATTTTTCCCTTGGTTGTGTGGTTTCTTATTTATAAATGTCGAAGAAGGCATTTATCCATGTTTGACTCCATAGAATCCTTCCTACAAAGCGACAACAAGCTCATGCCTATTCGGACATTAAGAGGATGACTAAGAATTTTAAAGATAAGCTAGGTGAAGGGGGCTACGGTTCTGTTTACAAAGGAAAACTTCGAAGTGGTGATCACGTAGCAGTAAAATTGCTCGGAAAATCAGGAACAAATGGGCAAGACTTCATGAATGAGATTGCAACAATTGGAATGATCCACCACGTAAATGTTGTCAAATTAGTTGGGTATTGTGCACAAGACTCTAAACGTGTTCTTGTGTTTGATTTCATGCCCAATGGCTATTTTGAAAAGTATATCTTCAACTTAGAAAAATTGAAATCCTTGAGTTGGGATACAAAGTTTGATATTGCAATTGGAGTTGCGCGTGGGATTGATTATTTGCATCGGGGGTGTGATGTCCAAATCTTGCATTTTGACATTAAACCTCACAATATACTTCTTGATGCCAAGTTCATTCCGAAAATATCTGATTTTGGCTTAGAAAACTTTGTTCCACTGAGAAGAATGCAGTGACCCTGACTGCTGCTAGAGGAACCATTGGTTATGTTGCTCCTAAACTGATCAATAGAGGTTTAGGTAGAGTTTCGGACAAAGCTGATGTCTATAGTTTTGGGATGTTGCTCGTGGAGATTGTGAGCTTAAAGAGAGATTTGATTGGAAAAAATGATGGTTCGAGCAAGTATTTTCCATGCTGGATTTATGACTGCTTTAATGAAGGTAGAGATACTGAAATTACAAAAATTGTTGATGATGATGATTATAATGATGGCAGCATTAGAAAACTTGTCCGGAAAATGACAATAGTTGCATTATGTGCGTGCAAATGAATCCAAATGATCGTCCATCAATGAAAAGTATTAGAGATGTTGGAAAGTGATATTGAGCATCTACAGCTTCCTAACTACCCGTCCAATGCAGCGGAAATCCTAATAAATGAGGATCAACCGTGTTCGTCTGATTCTATATCCTTGCTACATCATGAAGAAGGTTTGTCCCATGTGGAGATTACTGTGCAATAGCAATCACAGGCTTATAAAAGAATGTTGTAATATTGGCATGCTAAAATGTATGGCTGGTAGGCACTGTTGCAGCTAAGTTGCCTACAATTTGAGTCAGATGCTGATGTGTTTGTAAGTTTGGTAGTGTGGGTAGTTTCTCAAGGATTATGTTTGATTGAATTAATGTTTTTCAAAATGCGAATTATGCTTTTTTATTTCATGAAAAATTATTTTTAGAATGATGATCACTGTGTTGGTCAATGGTCACATGTAAAAAGTACTTTTTCAACATCAATAATATAGCTTTAACACATCAAGGATTATGTTTGATTGAATCAAGAAAAATGATGGCAGCTGTAACCCTCCTCCTCTTTGCATAATTGGTTAATTTTAGTTGTGTCTGTTATGTTCCTTGAGTCATTCTGAGTCTTTCAGTCCAATTTCTGTATATCCTTTTTCGTAATTCCGGTTCTTTTAATTTTATCAATTTTGAATTTTTTTCATGCATTTGGTAATTTGAGGTTCTTGAGTCTTTTAGAAGGAGAATTGAGTGGTAAAAGACAATAGTGAGTAAGTTTCTTAGAGGGATTGAAAAAGCCATACATACTGAGTGATACACGAGCGTGAGTGATTTCCATAACTGAGTGAGACACGAGTGTATGTGAGGTGGTGAGGTCCTTCATTTTCTTTTTATCTAGCCTTTCTTGCAGGGATGTCAAAATCTGATCAAAATGAGACATCTGGTGGTGATAAGGGAGACAATACCCTTGGAGGACAACTTAAATACATGATGGATGCACTACGATCTCAATTGGATAAAGCTCTGGAGATTGGATTTATGGACTTATGTGAAAGGATCGATGAGCGCATGACTAAAATAGAGCAATCACATACACCTGTGGATAATTCTGGTAATGGTGGACGAGGTCGACGTGGAGGAAAAGGCCCACATCAGAGACAAAATCCTAGTTATGAGGAGGACATTGATGACGATGCATATGATAATAATTTGGCGATGATCAAGATGAATATTCCTTCCTTTCAGGGCAGGAATGATCCCGAGGCGTATCTGGAATGGGAAAGAAAAGTGGAGATGGTGTTTGAATGCCATAACTATTCTGAGCTGAAGAAGGTGAATTTGGCAGCAATTGAGTTCTCTGATTATGCTCTCATTTGGTGGGATCAATTGGTGAAGAATCTGAGGCGCGATGGCGAGCGACCTGTGGAGACATGGGAGGAAATGAAATCACTTATGAGGAAGCGCTTTGTGCCAAGTCATTTTTACAGAGAACTATATAATAAGCTGTAGAATCTGAGGCAAGGTAGTCAGAGCGTCGATGACTACTACAAGGAGATGGAGATAGTCATGATTCGTGCCAATGTGGAAGAAGATAGGGAGGCAACCATGGCAAGGTTTTTATCTGGGCTGAATTGGGAGATCCGGAATGTTGTAGAATTGCAGCACTACGTTCAGTTGGAAGACATGGTGCACATGGAAATTAAAATAGAGAGTCAGCTCAAGAGGAGGGGCAGTGGCAGTAACACGAGGCAGAATCCTACAGGCTGGATGGAATACCAGACTGGTAGTGGTTCCACATCAAAACAAGTTCCATGGAAGAAGGAGCAGCCTTGAGTCGACAAGAAACCTTTTGTCGCACCCATACTAGATTCCAAGGTTCAAGGTAAACCTGTTACTTCTGATAGTCGAAATCGTGATTGTAAGTGTTATAAATGTCAGGGCTATGGACACATTGCTAGTGAGTGTCTGAATAGGAGGGTCATGATGATCCGAGATGATGGGGAAGTGGTGATGGATGAGGAGACTGAGAGTGTTGATCCGGAGATGCCCGCATTGGAAGATCTTGATGATGATGAGGATGAAGTGGAGATAGAAGCGCCTGCTGCGCTTAATTTTGTTATGAGGCGTGCCTTGAATGTTTAGACTGCGGTGGATGATGTGGAACAACGAGAAAATATTTTCCACACTAGATGTCATATTAAGGACAAGGTGTGCAGTATGATCATAGATGGTGGGACTTGCACCAATGTTGCTAGTCAGTCCATTGTGAGGAAGTTGGGACTATCTATGGTCAAACACCCAAAGCCATATAAGTTGCAGTGGCTGAATGAGACTGGAGTCATCAAGGTGGTGAAGCAAGTGAAAGTGCCATTTCGCATTGGGAATGAGGATGAAGTCTTATGTGATGTAGTTCCTATGCATGCGAGCCATATCTTGTTGGGGCAGCCATGACAGTTTGATAGGCGAGTGAAGCATGATGGCTTCACGAACAAGTATTCCTTCGAATACAATCAGAAAAAAATTTCACTTGTTCCTCTTACTCCTAAAAAAGTTTATGAGGATCAAGTGTTGTTGCAGAAGGAGTTTGAGTTGGAGAATAAGGAGAGAGGTGTGGTGGTTCAAGATGGGGATAATAAGGAGAAAGGGGGTGGTACACCAATCCTTTCTAGCTAAGGCTAGTGATATAAAATGGGCGGTGCAGGAGGAGAAGTTGATGGTAGTCTTGATCTATAAGGAGACCTTGGTTTTATCTAACACTCTAGATTCTCTACCCCCTTCTGTTTACTCTCTTTTGCAGGACTTTGATGATGTATTTCCCGATGAGACACCAGCAGGATTGCCACCGATTCGAGGGATTGAACATCAGATTGATTTTGTGCCCGGCGCAACCCTGCCAAATAGGCCAGCCTACCGAACCAATCCGGAAGAGACAAAGGAGTTGGAGAGGCAGATTGGCGAGTTGCTAGCAAAAGGGCATGTGAGAGAAAGTTTGAGTCCGTGTGCAGTTCCTGTTATACTAGTACCCAAGAAGGACTCAACAATGAGGATGTGCTGTGATTGCCGAGCCATAAACAACATTACAGTAAAGTATCGACATCCTATTCCCCGTTTAGATGATATGCTAGATGAATTGCATGGCTCTTGTGTGTTTTCAAAAATTGATTTGAGGAGTGGGTATCATCAGATTAGGATTAAAGAGGGGGATGAGTGGAAAACTGCATTTAAGACAAAACTTGGTTTGTATGAGTGGTTAGTTATGCCTTTTGGATTGACTAATACTCCTAGCACATTCATGCGCCTTATGAACCATGTTTTACGTGCTTTTATAGGCAGATTCGTAGTTGTCTACTTTGTTGATATCTTAATCTATAGCAAAAGTCATGATGAGCATGTGGAGCATTTGAGATCTGTTTTAGATGTACTACGTAGAGAGAAGTTGTATACTAACGTAAAGAAGTGCATCTTCTGCACGGACAAGCTTGTGTTTCTTGGTTTTGTTGTGAGTGCAGATGGTGTACAGGTTGATGAGGAGAAGATTAGAGCTATACAAGATTGGCCACGTCCTAAGAGCATTGGAGATGTTCGGAGTTTTCATGGCCTGGAAAGTTTCTATAGGAGGTTCGTGCCACACTTTAGCAGCATCGCAGCCCCATTAACTGCGATAATAAAAAAGAATGTGGAGTTTAAATGGGAAGACGAGCAGGAGAAAGCATTCGAGTTGATGAAATGTAAATTGACACATGCCCCGGTACTATCTCTCCCTAACTTTTCTAAAACTTTTGAGATTGAATGTGATGCTTCAGGAGTTGGTATTGGTGTAGTGTTGATGCAGGAGAGGAGGCCCATAGCGTACTTTAGTGAGAAGCTAAATGGAGCAACTTTGAGCTATCCTACGTACGACAAGGAGCTGTATGCATTGGTGAGGGCCTTAAAAACGTGGCAGCATTATCTGTGGGCTAAGGAGTTCATAATTCACACTGATCACGAGTCTTTGAAGCATCTGAAGAGTCAGCACAAGGTGAATAAGAGGCATGCACGTTGGATGGAGTTTATTGAGACGTTTCCATATGTCATCAAGTATAAACAAGGTAAAGAAAATGTGGTGGCTGATGCATTGTCCAGGAGGTATGCCTTGATCTCTACTTTAGATGCTAAGTTACTTGGTTTTGAGTGCATTAAAAGCTTGTATGTGTCTGATCTTCATTTTGGTAATATATATGCTGCATATGAGACTTCTGCTCATGGGGAATATTTTAGGCATGATGACTTTTTGTTTAGAAGAAATAAGTTGTGTATTCCTAGATGTTCTTTACGTGAGTTATTGCTGTTGGAGTCTCATGGGGGAGGTTTAATGGGACATTTTGGTATTGCTAAGACTTTAGCTATTTTGCATGATCATTTCTTTTGGCCACACATGAAACGTGATATTGAGAGAATTTGTGGAAGGTGTATTACTTGCAAGCAAGCTAAGTCTAGGTCCAATTCTCATGGTTTGTACACTCCATTGCCTATTCTTGTTACACCTTGGACTGATATTTCTATGGATTTTGTGTTAGGATTGCCATGAACTAGGCGTGGGAGTGATTCTATCTTTGTGGTGGTTGATAGGTTTTCTAAGATGGCACATTTTATTCCATGTCATAAGTCTCATATTGCTGATTTGTTCTTTAGAGAGATTGTGAGATTGCATGGTATTCCTAGGACAATTGTTTCTGATAGGGATGCTAAGTTCTTGAGCTATTTTTGGAAGACTTTGTGGTGTAAGTTAGGTACTAAACTCTTGTTTTCTACTACTTGTCATCCCCAAACTGATGGTCAAACTGAATTTGTTAATAGAACTTTATCTACTTTGTTGAGAGCTGTGATTAAGAAGAATATTAAGTCATGGGAAGAATGTTTACCACATGTTGAGTTTGCTTATAATCGTGTTGTTCATTCTGCTACTCAATTTTCACCTTTTGAGATTGTGTATGGTTTTAATCCTTTGACTCCATTAGATTTATCTCCCTTACCTGTCCAAGATTATACTAACCTTGATGGCCTAAAAAAGGCTGATTTTGTGAAGCAGATTCATGAGAAAGCAAGACTTAACATAGAGCGTCGCACGGAGCAGTATGCAAAACAAGCAAATAAAGGACGCAAAAAGGTGGTGTTTGAGCCTGCAGATTGGGTGTGGTTGCATATGCGAAAGGAGAGATTTCCATTGCAACGCCGATCAAAATTGTTACCTCGAGGGGATGGTCCATTTCAAGTTTTAGAGAGAGTGAATGATAATGCCTATAAATTGGACTTACTAGCTGAGTATAATGTGAATGCTACATTCAATGTTTCTGATTTAAGTCCTTTTGATGTAGGAGACAGCTTGGATTTGAGGACAAATCCTTTTCAAGAGGAGGGGAATGATGGAGCCCAAGGTGCAGTTCGAGAGTAAGATCCAGCCTATATTCCTAGTGGACCTATGACGAGAGCTAGGGCCAAGAAGTTAAGAGATGGATTACAAGTGCTGATTTAAGAAATTTGGGCTCAAGAAGTATAAAAGAAGCCCATCGGAGTTGAAAATAAAATTGGGCCAAGATGGATTAATTTAATTATGACATCTGGGCTTAATTAAGTTGATTTGGGCTTAGATTTAATGTAAATTTCGAATTTAATTATTTTAGAAGTTATTTTCAAGATATACATGTTGTATATCTTGAAAGATTTGATATATCTTTTTAGATTTGATTTCCTAGATAGATTAGGAGTAGAGATTTTGTTTTACACCCTATATATAGGGCTGCTTATTTTCGAATTTAGACTCAGTTTTCAGTTTAATAATATTTGTGAGTTTATTTCTCCAATTTTGAAAGCTCAAGAATTTATGTGGATTACCTTGAAATTCGAATTGACTTATCAACTGGACTTACACATTCGATTGTGGTGTCTACTACCGTTCTGCATTCGTTAGTTCGTCAGCTTCTTGGGGCGTATATGAGATTCGTCTGGAATACGTCATTTGAAGGGTCAAATTAGGGTTGCTGGACTTCCATCCGTTCGTCACTTCATTTTTTAGTTCTATTCGAGTCGTTTCCGCATCGTGTCTACTCTTGTTCCTGGGCTGCGATCTAAACCTTCCGGCGATGATCGTATCACAAGCTCAGAATACTCTGATTCTGCATCATTGCTCAATAACAAGGAAACTCCCGATGTTGAGATTATTATTGAAGATTTTCCAACTTTGCCATAGTAGAAACAGGGCCTTCTTGTTGTAGGTGTTACAGTGAAAAATGCAAAGATATTCCACCTCAAATTGTGTTGTATTGTATAGTTTTATGTGCTCAAGTGAACTCAATTAGTAATGTATACATGTTTCTACTAATACGGTGCCATGGAATTCTGCATTTACATTTATATATTTGAATATCAGGTATATTTTATTTTGATAAACTACAGTTTGATTCATTTAATAACATCACAATATAGATTTACTGGATTTGATCTTTGGTTTAGTTTCTTTTTTTTGTATGATTATTGATAAACACTCATTTTGTGCATTTTGTTGATGTGAATCTGCTAACTATTTG
Source organism: Plectranthus barbatus (assembly GCA_026898455.1). Taxonomy (NCBI): domain Eukaryota; kingdom Viridiplantae; phylum Streptophyta; class Magnoliopsida; order Lamiales; family Lamiaceae; genus Plectranthus; species Plectranthus barbatus. The sequence continues at coordinate 463,627 of JAPKLW010000276.1, read as the reverse complement.
CCTTAGATTAGATCATTACATGGTATTTCTGTGCCATATTCATATTCTTTTAGAAAATATTACGTTCGGTTTGGTTTTCGGTTGTTTATGCAGGTTTCACGTACAATTGAGCCGTTTACAGGATATGACTGTGTACCATGGAGCCAATCGACATTCATTTGCATCCGGAAGAGGAAGAAGTGGGAAAAGACCGAACCCAAATACATTTTAAGCCAAAATTCAGTGGAAACCCGTACCAAAAGTAGTTGATCTTCAAAGAAGAAGTCACGAATTTCTCCACACGTCGAATTCGAGCTAATGAAGCATGGAAATAGATAGATTTTTGAGTTAGCTTTCCAATGCAACTGGAATCGGGTCAATCGGAGTTCGGGAGCGAAAGTTATAGCCAAAATCGTGAGACTGCGCAGAAGGGGCAAGGTTCGTGACGGGAACGGCGACCCAAAATACATGAACGGCGGTCGCCGTCCATGCATTCCGGTCGCCGATTGTGCAAAATTCTCAGATTTTGGTGCGGTGCATAGACGGCGACCCAGGCACATAATTGGCGGTCGCCATCGACGTTTTTGGGTCGCCGATCGTGAATTTTTTTGGCAAAAATTGATCCAAGTCCCATATCTTTTTGGCTTTGAAGAAGATAAGTATAAATAGAGGCTTCCAAGGCTCAAAAAACGACCCTTCACCATATTTTTTATAGACGAACCCTTGGAGAAAGCCAGAACGGAGCAGAATATAAAGAATGAAGATTGAAGACTTGGGATTGAAGACCACGGGTTTTTGGTTTCATGTTTTCCATATTTTTGCATCTTCTTTTCTCTGTTTTTATGGAACTTAGTATGATTGGCTAAGTCCATTGTGGATTCTAGGGTTTTGAAACTTGTTGAATAATTATTCCGTCGTTTATATGATTTAATTTTCCCTTTCCATCAATGTTTTAATTATATCTGAGCTTTCCTTTAATTATGAGATATTGGCCATTGATTGTAATTCGAATTGGTAATTTTTGAACCGAGAGGTCTAGGTTATTGATTAAGATGCAGAGTAATTAAATTTGATAGGTCAATTGTCCGAGAGGAATTTGAGCATTTGAAGGGTTTTTGAAATCTAAGGGTTTATCAAGAGTAAAAGTCCTTTTGCGCATCCGAGAGGAGTCACTAGGTCGTTTATTTCCATGTTATGGTTGAGAGTCCGAGAGGGTCACCTGATAACATAATTGAGATTAATTCACGTTTTTGGAAATTAAATTGGAGTTGGATTATATAAATAATTGTTTGATAGTTCTTCAAAGTGTGGAATCCTGTTTTCTCCATATTTTCAACACTCAATCTTTTAATTGCTTTTTTAAATTAATTGTTTTTCAATTATTGCCTAGTATAAATAAATCAAACTCTTTTACCGATGTGTCTAGAAAGTAGTATGATATTTGCGTTTTAGTGCTTGATTATATTTCGAGCCTGCAATCCTTGAGTTCGATAATTTATTACTTGCCTCTGCAGTGATCTGTACACTTGCAGTTTTATCTTGTTGAAAAGTACTCTATCAATTATTTAGTTGGAGAGTGCTAAATTTTATGATAGAGAAAAGATAGAGAAAAGAGAATCTATTTTATAACTGGAAAACTGAATGAATACAAAAGATGCAGCTGGTTTTATACAACAAAATGGTTGAAACAACTTCATAACAACCTAACTAACTTTCTTCTAGATCTATCTAGCTTCTTCTTAAGTTTGTTACGTGTGCATGTTGCTGCATGGGAATATAATCCAATATACCCCCGAAGAACCCTAGCTGGGAAGATTATGCACACTAATCTTTGAAGACAACAACTGAAACCGAGCTAAGGACAGTGGTTTAGTAAAAATGTTGGCCAGTTGTTCAGCGGAAGGAACGTAGCCAACCTCTACTTCATTCTTCGCCACTTTCTCTCGTACGAAGTCAACATCAGCTTCGATATGTTTTGTTCGAGCATGAAACACTGGATTGGAGGCTAACGCAAGAGCACTCTGGTTGTCACACCAAAGTCGAGCAGGAGGCTGCAGCGAAACACCAATCTCCTTGAAGACAGATTGCAGCCAAACCATCTCAGCAACAGTTGCAGCCAAGGCCCTATATTCGGACTCGGCACTACTTCGAGCTACCACCATTTGTTTCTTGGACGACCACGCAAGCAAATTTTCCCCAAAGAAAATGCAAAACCCTCCTATAGACCGTCTGTCGACCATGTCGCTTGCCCAATCAGCATCACAAAAATCCAGTTAAAGAGAAAGATGTCATAGGCTTGAATAAAAGGTTGTGAGTACTTGTACCTTTGAGAAACCGAAGTACACGTTTGCAAGAATCCCAATGGGCCTCCGTAGGAGCTTGTAAAAATTGACTCAACTTGTTAACAACACAACTAATGTCTGGGCGGGTAAGAGTCAGATATTGCAATGCACCTACCACACTTCTATATAAAGATGGTTGTGAGAAGAGGGGGTTGTCACATGTGCTCAGCCTGACTGTCGTGCTCATGGGAGACGCGCATGGATTGCACTATGCCATATTAGTGCGATGTAGAAGATTGCGTACGTATTTTGGTTGATGAAGAAGGAGCCCATCCTTGCCTTGACTCACTTCAATGCCCAAAAAGAAGTTGACCGAGCCTAGAATCTTCAAAGAAAATTCATGATCCAAGTCATGAATCAGACGAGCAATGCGATCAACATCTCCTCCTGTGATTAATATATCGTCTACATACACTAGAACCAACAATGGATGAGCAGATGAAACATCAATGAAGAGAGAATGATCAAAAGTAGACCGATGTAATCCCCAAGACATCAGATATTCTTTAAGCCGATCGAACTAAGCTCGAGGGGCCTGACGCAAGCCATATAGAGATTTAACCAGCTTGCACACATGGGAAGGATAGTTGGAGTCTTTAAAACCCCGCGATTGCTCCATATATATAACTTCCTTCAAATGCCCATTGAGAAGGCATTATTGATATCAATATGCTGAATATCCCATCCAAAATGAACTGCCAATGAAATAACTAACCGAACTGTTGTTGGTTTGATAACTGGGCTGAATGTTTCCAGAAGGTCGACCCCAGGTTTTTGTTCAAAACCCCGAGCTACAAGCCTGGCCTTGAACCGATCAACCGAACCGTCTGCTTTGCGCTTGACCTTGAACACCCATTTATTAGAAATAACTGGATTAGTGTCCGAAGGTGGAACCAAACACCAAGTTCCATTCTTTATAAGCGCATCATACTCACTTTGCATTGCTTCCTTCCACCGGGGATGAGTAAGGGCCTGCTCAACACTACAAGGTTCTGCATCATCAAAAGGTGAAGTAACAGCAAAAACTTTCGGCTTAAAAATACCACGCTTCGAGCGAGTAACCATGGGATGGCTCGTCGGAGGATCATTTGGTGGAGAAGGATTATCAGGAGGAGGTGAATGGGTAGAGTCATCTGAAGAAGGTGTATGAGATGATGTGGAGGAAGCTGATTCAGAATTATGAGATGAAGAAGGAGTATGTGCAGTCTGAGAGGAGGAGGAATGAGCTGTGTTAGATGGGGAAGTGTCCGTGGAAGTATGAGGTATTTGAGCTTGAAGGGGAATGGAGCTTGTTATCTGTGAGGAATGATAAGAGACAGGAGATTTATTAGTAGCAAATAGAGTAGGGAATGGAAATTCTAGCTCATTAAAATGCACTGTTCGTGCAATATACATTCGCCCTGCAGGATTGAAACACTTGTAACATCTGTGAATTGGACTATAGCCAAGAAATATACACTGCGAGCTTCGAAATTATAATTTAGAGCTGTTGTAAGGTCTGAGATAAGGATAACATGAACACCCAAAGGACCGTAAAAATTTATAGTCAGGCAAGCTATGAAACAGCATAAGATAAGGTGACTTAGCTTGGAGAGTAGGTGTAGGAAGCCTATTAATGATATACATGGTTGTTTCAAAAGCATCCCACCAAAAAGACAAGGGTAAGTTGGCTTTAGCAAGTAATGACAATCCCATATCAATAATATGTCTATGTTTTCGTTCAGCAGTCCCATTTTGAGGGTGTGTGTATGGACAAGATTTTCTAATTACTACCCCATGTGTTTAAAAGAAAGATAAAAGAGGAGAATACTCAAACCCACAATCAGATTGGATAGATTGAACTTGACAGTGAAATTGAGTGTTAATGTATGAGAAGAACTTGATACAAATACTGGGAACTTCAGACTTGCAAGTCATAGGAAAAATCCAAGTGTATTTAGTGAAGTCATCAATAAAGTGTACATAGTACTTGTAACCAGCAAGAGAAGGGGTTGTTGCAGGCCCCCAGACATCTGTATGTAGCAGCTGAAACGGTTTACAAGTTCTAACAGGCCGAGAAGGAAATGACGTTTGATGTAGTTTACCAAGACAACATGCTTTACAAAAATCAAGATCACATGCTTTTACAATTATATTTTCTAACTCTAGGACAGATTTGAGTGTAGCAGATGAGGCATGACCAAGCCTATTATGCCAAATCATAGCATGCTTGGAGGATTGACTTGTAGTAAAGAGGCAGAATGAGGATGAAGAATGGGAAGAAGGAACCTCCAATTGATACAGACCACCCTTAAGCTTGCCTTGAAGCAAAATCTTATTTGTCACTTTGTCCTTCACCAAGCAATGAGTAGAGTGAAACTCAAACATCACATTATTGTCCCTAGTAAACTGAGATATGCTAACCAGATTTTTGGTGATATGAGGGACATAAAGAATTTTATCTAACAAGAGAGAGCGATTGGAAATATGGCTGGGAAGGGAGGTTTTACCAATATGTGATGTAGGAAGTGAGGCGCCATTTCCCACAGTTACTGACTCTTGACCATGATATTCATCTTTAACTTGCATTTTCCCAAGGTTTGATGCTATGTGAGATGTTGCCCCATTATCCACAAACCATTCAGAAGAGGCATCTTCACCAAACTGAGTTGAAGCAGTAAGAGCGTGTGCAGTTTAATCTCCCATAGAATCAGGACCTGCAAAAGATGTGTCGAATCTGTGAAAACATTTATAGGCTACGTGATTTGCCTTACCACATAGCTGGCAGTAGGTGCGAGCTTTACCAAAACGGCCACCGCGACCACCGCGGCCACCACGGCCACGCGATCCACCACCACCCCGGTTCTGAAAACCCTGTGAATGTGTTGCCACATTGACCGAGGGTGTATTGATTTGCAGAACTGAGTTATTGTTTTGAATCCTGAGCTCATGCGTCTAAAGCGCGAAATGAACCTCTGGTATCGTGAATTTGTCGATTCGCGACGTTAAATTCACAACTACAGCGTTGAACTCGCTTCCTACTCCTTCCAACACGTGCAGGATAAAATCATCATCAGAAATGGCTTGACCAGTTGCCATCAAGTCATCTGCTATTTCCCGCATCTTCGCCATGTATTCGTCAATAGACAAATCGCCTTTCTTCTGCGCATGAAGTTGCACACGCAGTTGAAGAATCCTCGCTTTGGATGTATTTTGAAACACTTTTCCAAAACCGACCAGATCTCAGTCGCAGATGAACAACGTGATATATGACCAAGCATCGCTTCAGATACAGACGAGAGAAGCCAACTCACAAGCAATTGGTCTCTCTTCACCCAATCCAAATACTCAGGATTGAGCTGTCGCGTTGCAGTCTGGGACGCAGCCTGGGTTAAATTTGAACTCGATGTATACTTCATCGGTGCTGGTATGATACCAAGCAAGTAATCATCCAATCCATGCGCTCGAACCATGGATAGAACTTGCGGTCTCCAATAGTTATAATTGGACCGAGAGAGCTTGAACGAAAGAGATGGTAACGAGAGAGAAGTAGCCATGAGAGAGGTTGGATCTGGCTAATTTGATACCATGCTAAATTTTATGATAGAAAAAGAGAATCTATTTCATAGCTGGAAAACTGAATGAATACAGAAGATGCAGCTGGTTTTATACAACAAAATGGTTGAAACAACTTCATAACAACCTAACTAACTTTCTTCTAGATCTATCTAGCTTCTTCTTAAGTTTGTTACGTGTGCATGTTGCTGCATGGGAATATAATCCAATAGACAGGGATGGAGATTGAATCCATGTCTTATAAATTACACTCTCCTTAACTCTCATTTCCAACTACTCTGTTCTTGATTTACATGGGGAGAATATTCTTGGGGAATTCAGAATCTCTTCTTAATAACTTGACCATTTTAATCAATTTTAATATACTAAGAACAGATGCATTAGGATGAGGAATAGGATTTTGGAGTTGTGGAGGTAGGATTTTTAGAACTTGTGCGGTGTTTATAAGTTGAAAAGTGTTACTAATATTGGTGTTGAATGTGGTGGCAAACAAATTAAACACGGTCACCAACTTAATGAAATAAACTGTTGGGGATCTACGTGTCTTGCCTCCTCGCTCTTCTTTTTTCTTTTCACTCATGCAGCCGCTTCTTATTTCCAACGAAGGGGAGAGGGATTCAAATGGGGATAGGTGTTGGGCCAAAAACAAATGGACTCACCAAAATGGGCCAAAAAAATACAACATTCTCCACCTTTTTTGATCCATTTGGTGATGCGGTCGTGAATTTGAGGAACTTTACAAAAAAAAATGAGGTCTCATCATCGCCGAGATGGTACCCCATGGTACCAACACCTACACAACCACAAAGACAAACAAAACACAAAGACAACAAACACGAAGTAAATGAGTTACATAACAAATAAACTAAACTACAAAGCACAAAGAAAAGCTCCACCTTAAACAGAGCAACACAAAGACTCACCAAGCACAAAGAAAACAACCTCAAACACAACAAAGACCCAAAAAATCACCAAGACACTAAGCACAAAGACACAAAACTCACAACGAGTTCACCTAAGCTACCCATAAGCTCAACTTCACAAAGGAACACAAAGAAGTCCGAATACCAACACACAGAAGCACATAGCACAAAGAGGAATAAACACAAAGATAAACAAAGCACTAAGCCCAGACTCAAAGACATGTTCGGACAACACTAGACTCGATAAGAGTCGCACACTAAGACTCACAACTCACTAAGAGATAACCAGAACTAACCAAAAGCTCCACCTCACTAAGAGGAAACACGTAGCTCACCCTAAGCTACACTCACAAAGCACAAAAATACTAGACTACTAAGCATGCAAAACACAAAGCTACAAAGCGGAAGCAATATAACTCAAGTTAATAGACATAAACTAGAAATTAAGCATGCTCATCAGTATAAAAAAAAAAAAACAAAAACATGTAATTCACATAGCCCTAAAACATGCAATTTCTAAAAGCAACCAAGACCAAGTCCTACGACACTAAGAATTTAAAACAGAGAGGTTAAAGCTAATATACCTCAGCGGGACTCCCTAGATGAGTGTTCCCGACTTACCTTAAGCGAGGAAGCAAGATGCAACCTCGCTCTGATACCACTGTTGGGGATCTACGTGTCTTGCCTCCTCGCTCTTCTTTTTTCTTTTCACTCACGCAGCCGCTTCTTATTTCCAACGAAGGGGAGAGGGATTCAAATGGGGATGGGTGTTGGGCCAAAAACAAATGGACTCACCAAAATGGGCCAAAAAAATACAACATAAACAATAATGTACAGCTTGCTTAGTTGTCTGTTTTATCCCATGTTGATCACTAATCATCAGTGTTGTAGGCTACAATTTTAGGGATTAGTTTGTCTTGTTGAACATTTTGAGTCAGATTTTTATAATTAGATATTAAATTTAGTTCAAATATTTATATTCAGTAGTGATTTAATTTAAAAATGGTTAAACTTACGTAGATGGAATTATTTAGCAAATCAAATTTTGGGTTTTTAATTTGCAAAAATTATTTGAAATGAGCAACAAAACCAACATATGTTTGCAATGCAATTGGAATATTAAAATTCTCATTTTATTATTTTAATTTTAAATTCATATTATTTGAGCAATTAGTGCATTTTAGTTTATAATATCTATTTAAACTTTTTTTTATAAAAAAACCTATAAATATTACCCATTGAATCGGTAAAATGAACTAACTTAGAAAATAAACAATAATTTTCGGTGTATTTTGTGAGTTAAATTATGATTTTGTAATCACAGTATTATTTGTAAAGATGACAAATGTTATCATGTTAGGAGTGTAAATTCAAATACTTTTATTTTAAGTACAACTCTGACTAAATAATATATGTGGTGATAGTTTATATAGACAAATTTAGTCTTTTTCATAGATTGATATACAATATGTAACTAGTATTATTTTAAGCAAAATACTATAATATTTTCACTTAAGCATAAGTTATTTTTCAATAAAGTGAATAATATTGTTATCATAATATTTTGAATTAGATTATTTGTATATTATTTTGAAGGATATTTGTTAGCGCAACGCGCTCAGGTGTATATCTAGTATTATATATTTCTAATAAAAGGGACAAATGATTGGTTTTCCCTATTAATATCTATAAGTTTTGACCAATTCTTAAAAAGATATTTATAATTATGAATGAGTAGACACACAGAAGTTGACTACAGCGTCTCTTCTCGGCAAAATTTTTTTTATTTCCTTTAAAAAAAAATCATGAAGACTTTTGACTAATTACTCCACAGATCCCTGCATATGGCCGATGCCCTCTCGCCATAGTAGAAACAGGGCCTTCTTGCTGGTAGGTGTTACAGTGAAAAATGCAATGATATTCCACCACAAATAGTGTTGTATTGTATAGTTTTATGTGCTCAAGTGAACTCAATTAGTAATGTATACAGGTTTCTACTAATATGGTGCCATGGATTTCTGCATTTACATTTATATATTTGAATCTCTGGTATATTTTATTTTGATAAACTACATTTTGATTCATTTAATGGCATCACAATATAGATTTACTGGATTTAATCCTTCGTTTAGTTTCTTTTTTTAGTATGATTATTTAGTTGGAGAGGGGTGGAGATTGAATCCATGCATGTCTCTTATTCTTATAAATTACATTTTCTCCTTAACTCTTATTTCCAACTACTCTGTTCTTGATTTACATGGGGAGAATATTCTTGGGAATTCAGAATCTCTTCTTAATAACTTGACCATTTTAATCAATTTTAATAAATTGGGATGTAAAATTATTTAATATACTAAGAACAGATGCATTAGGATGAGGAATAGGATTTTGGAGTTGTGGAGGTAGGATTTTTAGAACTTGTGCGGTGTTTATAAGTTGAAAAGCGTTACTAATATTGGTGTTGAATGTGGTGGCAAACAAATTAAACACGGTCACCAGCTTAATGAAATAAACAATAATGTACAGCTTGCTTGGTTGTCTGTTTTATCCCATGTTGATCAGTAATCATCAGTGTTGTAGGCTACAATTTTACGAATTAGTTAGTCTTGTTGAAGAATATTTGTTTGGCAACGCGTGCAGGTGTATATCTAGTATTATATATTTCTAATAAAAGGGACAAATGATTGGTTTTCCTTAGTAATATCTATAAATTTTGACCAATTCTTAAAAAGATATTTATAATTATGAATGAGTAGATATTGCTGAATTGAAACAAACAAATGAATTCAAATTTGACCAAAATACACTTTAGGAAATAGACACACCGAAGTTGACTACAGCGTCTCCTCTGGGCAATTTTTATTTTTATTTTATTTCCTTTAAAGAAAATCATGAAGACTTTTGACTAATAACTCCACAGATCCCTGCATATGACCGATGCCCTCTCGCCTTTATAAAATTTGTGAGTCGTAAAATTCAAAACCAAGAATCATGATCACTCAAAGCCTCCTCACTTGTTCGTCTCTCTTGATTCTCTCACTCCATTTGTTGCAGCAAATATCTGCTGCCAACTCCTACTGCACCCCTTCTGCTTGTGGCACCATTCGCAATATCAGCTCCCCTTTCCGCCTCAAGGATGATCCCCCACACTGTGGTGATCCCAGTTACGAATTAGCATGCGAAAACAATGTCACCGCAGTTTATCTCAACTCCCACAAATACCATGTCAGAGAAATCAATTACAGCAAGTTCACCATCCGGCTTGTTGATGTTTCCATGAACAGCAGCATCTGCTCCATTCCGAAATTTTTTGAGCTATTCTATAATTCCCATCCTTCTCGCATGTTCCATCCTTATTTATTCGAAATTAATGAAATCGACTCTCAGATAATTACTTTCATGACCTGCCCGGATCTGTTGAACCGATCTTCTCTCTTAATCCAACTTCCTGATTGCCAGAATTCCTTCAACTCATCCGATGGCAGACATACTTATATGCAGGTTGGGCAAACTTTTGCTCAATTAGATGTAAGATACATGTGCACGATAGAGTTTCTATTGCCCACATCCTGGAATGTTTCAGATTTGAATAATGTAACGCTCTCAAAAATTCATCAATCTCTGCTATATGGATTTGAACTGTCTTTTAAACGTTATCATAAGTGGAACAAATGGGGTAAGAATGCAAGTGTCACTTGATTCAGATCAAGAAATCCCTTTCTGTGCTAATGTTTTTTATATTCTTGAAAATGCAGACATCATCTTGGATTCCTTCCGTCCATCACAAGGTATGATCAAAATTCTGACTATCATCCTCTGTTTATGAAGCAAGAACCAGCGTTACGATATTGAAATACTTCTTCTGAATAATCAGATCCATGGTTGGGGTGGCTCATGACTTTTCTGCTCCTCGTCGGTGAGCGCCTCGTTTTATGCTTCGAAATTCACTGATATCAATTTTGGGCAAGGGATTTGTATGTAGACAATTCTAACTACCTACAAAAAAATTTCCACCCAGTTCTTATATTTGTAGGGGTGAGCCTTTCAGCAAAGATCATCATCGTATTTGGCGCTCTGTTTTGTCTAGTGTTTGTAAACAAGTGTAAGAACTCTTACACTGCCTCCACTTGATTCTTTCTCTGCACGAAAAAGTGATGAGATAAGTTTGTAAATCATACACTTAATGCCTATATACTCCGATTTTGATCATGGTTTTCTGTGATGTGTGGATCACTTGCAGGGGATACCATAAATACCAAACGGATCATTGGTGTGCTCCTAAGCTACTACTTAATGTTTCAAGTTGTGCTCTACATAAAGATCATAAGCATGTGATAACGAAAGCATGTGATAACGAAACTTTTTTATATGTTTATTGTAGTTGTTATCTTTGGAGTAAGATTCCTCGTTGGAATTATCTGGGCAATGGGGTTCCTATTCTACACGTTTCGAAGAAGACATTTGTCCATGTACGAAGCAATAGAAGGCTTCCTCAAAAGTGACAACAAACTCCTGCCAATCAGATATTCCTACTCAGACTTAAAGAAGATAACTAAACATTTTCGAGAAAAACTAGGTGAAGGAGGTTTTGGATCTGTTTACAAAGGAAAGCTTCGAAGTGGTCATGATGTTGCAGTTAAACTATTGCGAAGCCCGAGAGAAAATAGCCAGGACTTCATGAATGAAATTGCTACCATTGGGAGGATCCATCATGTGAATGTTGTGAAACTAGTTGGATATTGTGCAGAAAGATCCAAGCGTGCTCTTCTCTTCGATTTTATGCCTAATGGTTCTCTCGACAAGTACATTTTAAGTCGAGAAGAAACAAATTGCTTGGACTGGGACACGAAGTTTAAAATTGTAATTGGAGTTGCTCGAGGGATTGAGTATTTGCACAATGGTTGTGACATTCAAATCTTGCATTTTGATATCAAGCCTCACAATATACTTCTTGATGATATGTTTGTCCCCAAAATCTCTGATTTTGGGCTAGCAAAATTATGCTCCATAGATAAGGATACCGTGACCTTAACAGCGGCTAGAGGAACAATAGGCTATGTTGCTCCCGAGCTGATCAATAGAAGTATTGGCAGAGTTTCTTATAAAGCTGATGTATATAGTTTCGGAATGTTGCTGATGGAAATGGTGGGCTTGAATCGAGACTTGAAAGGAGAAAATGATGATTCTAGCCAGTATTTCCCATATTGGATATATGATCGCTTTAAACAAGACACAGACATTGAGATTGGAAAAGCAGAGGAATGCATTAGTGGCAATGATGAGGGAGATAGTGCGAAGAAACTAGTTCGGAAGATGACAATAGTTGCATTGTGGTGCATACAGATGAATCCTGACAATCGTCCAGCAATGAGTAAAGTGCTGAAGATGTTAGAAGGTGAAGTTGAATGTCTGCAGATTCCTAATTATCCATCCCAATCATTCCATCTCGGAGTAAACAAGGATGAAACCTGGAGGGGTACATATTCTACTGATGATTCAGTATCGTTGCTCCATTCCAACACTGCTAAAAGCCTTGAGATTACAGTTCAGGATAGAGAAATCCTGCAGAAGAAGTAAGGCAGTTGGAGTCTGTTGGTTCACTGCCTGCTCACCTCTGTTTTCTTTTGAAACAGGGTCTTCTTGCTAGTATGTGTTAAAGTGAAAATGCAGTTATATTCTACCACTAATAGCTAGGCAGCCTCTGCATAAATGGTGTTGCATTGTATAATTGTTAGTGCTCAAGATTTTGTGAACTCAATTAGTAATGTATACAGGTTTCTGTAAATATGGTCCCATGGAATTTCTGCATTCACATTTACACATTTGAATCTCTGATATATATTTTACTTTCATAAAGTGCATTTTGGTTCAATTAATGCATCATAATATTGATTTCTTGGATTTAATCCTAGATTTAGTTTCTTTTTCCTGGTAAGATTGGTTTAATCTATTGAGTGAAATTTGTGCGGCAATAATTGCGATTGACCAGGGAAAAGAATGCTTGACTATTATAAGCATTGATGAACAATTATAAATGACTAAAAACAGTGATGTTTACAAGTCTTGTTTTGCGTCTAACTACCCTACATCAGCTTAATGAACAATTATAAATTGACCGTTTTTTCTTTTCTTTAAAAAAGAACTCATAAAAACTCTGACTAATAATAGTACCACAGATGTGTTGCTAATGCTCAGCCTAACTGCACCCCTTCTGCCTGCGGCATCATTTCCAATATTAGCTACCCTTTTCGCCTCAAGGGTGATCCCAACGGCGACTACTGTGGTCATCCCGGAGGTGAATTAACATGTGAAAACAATGTCACCTTCTTCTATCTCAACTCTCACAAGTACTATGTCAAAGAATTAATCTACGGTACTACCATGAGACTGGTTGATACCTCCATAAACAACCACACTTGCTCTTTCCCCACCTACGCCTATAAGCTTCATGAGCTGCCCGCATCCGTTGAAGAATTCTTCCACCTTTACAAATACTACTCATTGTCAAACATACAACTCCAGATTTACTTATGTCAAGATCGGCATGATGAAGGCCTCAGATCTAATAGAAACGTGCTGGGTAGACGTGACAATGCTGACATCCTGGGAATTTAAGGATTTGAACAACAGCGTATCACTGGAAGAAATCCACCGCTCTCTCTTGTATGGATTTTATATCGACTTCTGCTTTGGTTGCGGAGCATCATCAAGCACTGGCACAGCGTGGGGTAAGTATATGTTGCAAGATGCGTTGAAGTTATTTTAATTATGATCTGTAGTTTACACTCTCAAATCTCCTCTGTTTCTGGATCTTGTGTTGTTGTGAAAATAGCTTTCTGAAGTCGATGTGAAAATGAATTCAAATCTCTATCATCAATTATTCTACTATGCTATATATAAACGAAAAAAAGATTCCTATACATGTGGATCTGGCACTGTTAAAAGGTAGTAAAGGAAAATTGGAAACACCATTGGTTAGATTTTTCTTGTAAAAATATTTGATCTCTTTATATTTGTTTATTTTTTCTTTCTAAAACTTGATTTTTCACCATTTGTGCAGTTTACTCACTGAAATATATTTGAGATTAGTTGAAAGTCCTATAGTTTAGATTTAGTCAAATTTATATTTATTTAAAGATTATCATATCAAACTTGAATGTTTGGACTTTATTTACATGCATCTTGTTAATTTGAACTAAATTATATTTTTTACATGGAGTTTGAATCTATGTGACTATGTCATTATAAAGTAATGATTTATTTCTGATTATGTGTATTAATTTAAATCATATGTTTGATGTAGCATTGCGCTTAAGAAATCTATTTATTTATTTTCTGGCTAATGCTTTTGTATTCTGGAAAATGCAGAAAAATTCGTCAACTTCTTCGACGGAAAACTTAAAAGTGAGGATTCTGACTCTCAGTTTCATTAATTTAGTTTGTGTTAACAAGTTTGGAACTTCAACACAATCCTCATTCATGTGTATCTGCAGGCCCTTTCATATATCTTCTTGCCATTGCAGGTGCACACTTCATCAATTAATTTATGTTTCTCTTAATATGTGGCAGTTTGTTCCTATATCAATTTTCTGAATGACTGCTTCACTCAAATTCTCAATAATTATTATCAAACCAATGATCAATTCTTCTTGGAAAATGTGATTGCTATTACTCTTATGCTTGCATATTGGTGGATTGTGATGAACAAACAATTATTTTGTGTGTTCCAGTTGTAACAGGTGCAGTGGTGAACCCTATAATTGGAGTTACTATTGCATCGGGATTACTATTGTCATTTGTCATCTCGATATACCATGCAATACGAAACAGTAAGAATAATACCTTTGTTTTCTCACATATTCATATTTAGTTTGCTTATCAATTTATTTGTTGCTTTTGCAGGCTACCCAAACTTTGATTTGCTCGACACAATTATTGGTACGCTCTTAATCTAGTGTGTTTTTTATTTTTTGATTATTATGTATTGTTGGAAAGAATCAATCACAAAAATCAAATGGTGGAAAGTATCAATCCAAGATTGGATCCAAATCAAAGTCTTTATTCATTAGATTGATTTATTTCCTTATTTTGTATTCCTCCATCTCTATAAAAGAGAACATTGTACAATTGATTTAAATATATCAGAAAAAGGAGTACAAGAGTTATTCCACTATCATGCCTATCTATTACATAAACATCATGGTATCAGAGCAGGATTGAATTCCTGGCTCTGTTTACCCAAAATCCAAACCCAAACAAATTTTTTACGTGTTGGCTCAGAGAAATTCTCATCATCGCCTACCAATCTCGCCATCTAGCCTTGATCAAGAAAAAAAAAACCACATCCAAATCAGCCTTGAACCTGCAAATCGATCAAAACCAGCATGTCAGATACGAAGGATATAGGAGTCCAACAAGCAACCAGAAACAATGAGAATATCAGCCTTGGATTCAAATTGGATGACAACAACTATCCAATTTGGTCCAGACTGATGAAGGTCTCGATCGGAAGCAGGGGAAAACCAAACACATCACAGGAGACCCCCCGCCACCAAAGAAAGGAGAAGCCGATTATGTGCAGTGGGAAATCGACGATCTCACTGTATTCGCCTGGATACTAAACAACATGGAGACTAAATTAGTCTCAAGCTTCGCACAACACCAAACAGCCAAGGCTATCTGGGATAGCTTGGCAACAACCTACGGAACTGCACCCGATCCGCTACAGACATACGACCTCGAAGTAAAGGCAAACAAGGTTATTCAAGGAGAGAGGACCCTTGAAAGCTATTGGGCTGAACTTCAAGGGATTTGGCTAAATATCGATCAACGAGAGCCAAACCCGTTCAATTGCTGCGATAAAGGCATACGGATAAACCAGCAGGTGTTAGCCCAAAGGAGATTGTTCTAATTTCTGTCTGGGCTCGACTCGAAGCTGGACGGAATCCGCCGTGATATACTTAAGGAGACGCCGCTTCCCGGACCGGAATCTGCCTTCTCAAGGGTGCGAAGAGAAGCTGCCCGGCTCCAGATTTTGCAGCCGTCCGAACCCGAGTTGCAGATCGGCACCGGGTTTGCATCAACCTCCAATCGCGGCGGACAGAACCAGAAAATGAACCCCAGGGCCAAGATTGACAAATCGAAACTTGTGTGCACACATTGTGGAATGCGAGAACACACAAGAGAGCAATGCTTCCAGATCGTGGGATATTCGGAATGGTGGGACGACGGACGGAAAACGGCGAAGGGCAACATCGCCACAATCAGATCGGCCGGCGGCGAGAGAACCGAACCACAACGGTCCGATGCTTCAATCGCCGCCGCCGGTGTCGGATTTGGAGGGGCTGCAGCGAGAACCAGCGACGGTGCCAGAATTAGCACCACCACTGCCCATAGAACGGACGGCGGTACGCCCCGCAGTCGTGGGAACCAGAGAACCGGCGGGTGGTTCGCCGGGACAGACGGAGGCACGCGATTCGCAGAGGGCAGAATCGCGCGATTCGGAGAAGGCGGAGCCCAGAGCCATCGCGGTCAAGGGGCGGACGGAGCAGCGGGCTGCGGCGGCTGGCTGAGCGCGGCGAACGGAGCACCGGCGGCGATTCTCGCCGGCAATGGAGAAGGGGCGGCGACAGAAAGGGCAGAGGAGGGAGTCGACGGGGAGGAAGGTAAAGGGTTTGGAAATAATCCAAACCCTAATTTCAATTTAACATATTGTCATTTGCAATTCAGTCCCTGTTTTTCGAACTCTCTTAATTCTGCCCCCCATCCTTTAAAAAACCAAGATAACCACCCATCTTTTTGTAATTATACTAGCAAATCCATACCAAAACCGTTTTTTCAAGGGTGGATTTTTGACTGTGGAGCTACCGATACTATGTCCTTTGATAGGAAAGATTTTTTAAATCTGTCAAAATCCACTAAAACTCACATCCAAACCGCGAGTGGTGATTTGATAGAGGTAGTAGGATCCGGTACTATTCAAATATCACCGTCCTTATATCTCTCTAATTGCCTATTCGTTCCTTCTCTCTCTCACAAACTCTTATCCATCAGCCATATAACCCGTGATCTAAACTGTACACTCCTCATACACCCGTCTTTTTGTATCTTGCAGGATATCAGGACGAAGAAGATCATTGGGCGTGGCACTGAGAAGCAAGGACTGTATTGTGTCAATGAGGTCGAACAGAATGGTACTGCGTTACTCACTTATTCAGCTAATAGAAACCTGTGGTTATGGCATAGAAGGTTAGGTCATCCTTCTAGAGGGTATTTGAAATTATTGTTTCCTAATTTAGTTCAAAATTCTGTTTTATCGTGCGACTCTTGTGTTATGGCTAAAAGCCACAGACATTCTTTCAAACCTAAAAATAAAAGAGTTGATCATATCTTTTCTCTTGTTCACTCTGATGTGTGGGGACCTGCTCCTATTTTTGGTGGTAGTCGTTTTAGATACTTTCTCTTGTTCGTTGATGATTGTTCTAGAATGACGTGGATTTATTTTTTAGAGAAGAAATCACAAGTTTTCGAAAAAGTAACCCTGTTTTACACCATGGTCCAAACTCAATTTCACAAAAAAATCCAAATTCTCCGTTCTAACAATGGCCGAGAGTTCGTTAATTCTTCTTTACTCAACTTCTGCCAACAAAAGGGCATCATACACCAAACTTCCTGTCCCTATACCCCCGAACAAAATGGGGTTGTAGAAAGAAAGAATAGGATCATTCTAGAGATGACCCGTGCCATTATGATTGAATCTAGTGTTCCTACCACTCTATGGCCAGAAGCAGTAGCAACCAGTGTATATCTTCTAAACAGGTTACCAACCAAAGTTCTTCAATTTCAAACCCCTCTCCAACATCTCTCTACCCATGTTACCATTCCTTCAGCCCTTACTCTTGAGCCCAGAATCTTTGGTTGTTCCGTCTTTGTGCACATTCCGAAACACGAGCGAACCAAATTTTTGCCGTGTGCTGAAAAATGTGTATTCGTGGGATATGGGGTAAATCAGAAAGGGTATAGGTGCTACAACCCAAAAACCCGGCAAGTCACTACGACCATTCATTGTGATTTCCTTGAAACCGAGTATTTCTACAGACGCCATTTTGGCGGTCAGGGGGAGAATAAACCGGAAACCATTGATCCCCTAAACTGGCTTACTGATGCCTCTACGCACATACTATCTGATCAACCCTCAGAGGACTCAGTACAACCCGAGCTCGAGGTGTCACTTCCAAGGTCTCCTGAAGTACTGATATCCTCAGAAAATAGCGGTAACATTTCTTCCACTACTTCTGAATTACCCACTTCTGATATACCCAGTCCATTTGCACCCCCTAATATACCCGGTGAATTAAGGGAACCGGAAACTGAGACTGTTTTGCAGGACCAATATGTACTTCCTCCCCGGAGCACAAGAGGCATACCGCCTAATTGATATTCTCCTGAAAATGAGAGTCGAAAAAGCAAGTACCCTATTGGTTCTATTGCCAGAGCCAACCTCTCTAAAGAAGCTACAACCTATGAAAAGTCCTTGTATACTGAGGAGATACCTCCTTCTGAGGTAGAAGCTATGAAGATACCGCACTGGAGGGAAGTGATTCAGAAAGAGATGGACGCTCTTGCCAGAACAAACACCTTTGATAAATGCCGACTACCCGAAGGAAAGAAACCCATCGGTTGTAAGTGGGTTTTCACCATTAAAAGAAAACCAGATGGGTCCATTGAGTAATATAAGGCTCGGTTAGTCGCTAAAGGGTACACTCAGACCTATGGTATTGACTATTCCGAGACCTTCTCTCCAGTGGCAAAAATGAACACGGTCAGGGTTTTGCTGTCTATTGCTGCATCTAAAGATTGGGCCCTCCATCAGTTCGACGTCACGAATGCCTTTCTACATGGAGATCTGAAAGAAGAAGCCTACATGCTCCCACCTCCCGGGTTCTCTCATGAATTTAGGAAAGGAGAAGTCTGCAAGCTCAAAAAGACCCTTTATGGTCTCAAACAATCTCCTAGAGCCTGGTTTGGGAGATTTACGACCGTTATGAAGAAATTGGGTTTTCTGCAAAGCAACTCTGATCATACTCTCTTTATCAAACGAAGAGGGCATCTTCTGACGTGTCTTATCATCTATGTCGACGACATGATCTTGACCGGGAATGATACGGAAGAAATTAAGGAGTTAAAGGCAAACTTGTTCAAGGAATTTGAGATGAAAGACTTGGGAGATTGAAGTATTTCCTCGGAAATGAGGTTCTTAGGTCAAAGCAAGGGATTTTTATCAGTCAGAAGAAGTACACACTTGATCTACTTGTTGAAACTGGACTTCTAGACTGTAAAGCTGTCGCCACCCCAATTGTTGTCAACCATGGGCTCCGAATCAAGGAAGGGGCGGAATTGGTCGATCACGGTCAATATCAACAACTTGTGGGACACCTCATCTATCTCTCTCACACCCGGCCAGACATATCTTATGTTGTTGGAATTGTGAGTCAGTTCATGCATCATCCTCAAACCGAACATATGGAGGCTGCTCTGAGGATAGTCAAATATCTAAAGGGTACTTTTGATTTTGGCATCCTCTTCAAGAGGTCCGACAATCTTGAGATCCAGGCTTATACAGATGCAGACTGGGCAGGAAATTCGGTCGATAGGAGATCTACCGCCGGTTACTTCGCTCTCATCGGAGGAAATCTTGTTTCATGGAGAAGTAAGAAACAAAAGGTGGTTGCACTGTCTAGTGCAGAAGCCGAGTTTAGAGGAATTAAGAGTGGTTTAACTTAAGTCTTATGGTTAAAGAAACTGATGGAAGAACTTGGCCTATTTTCTGGAAAGACTTGTCGACTTCTCTGTGATAATAAGGCTGCTATAAGCATCTCCAACAACCCTGTCCAACACGATTGGACAAAACATGTGGAGATTGATCGGCACTTTATAAAGGAAAAGATTGAAGATGGTACAATTGCTCTGCCATTAGTCTCCTCGAAAAATCAGCTGGCTGACATTTTGACCAAAGTTGTGGATTCTAAGAGCCTCTCGGATATCTTAGTCAAGTTAAACATCGGCAACCCCGATACTTAACTTGAGGGGGAGTGTTGGAAAGAATCAATCACAAAAATCAAATGGTGGAAAGTATCAATCCAAGATTGGATCCAAATCAAAGCCTTTATTCATTAGATTGATTTATTTCCTTATTTTGTATTCCTCCATCTCTATAAAAGAGAAC
Organism: Plectranthus barbatus; assembly: GCA_026898455.1. Classification (NCBI taxonomy): domain Eukaryota; kingdom Viridiplantae; phylum Streptophyta; class Magnoliopsida; order Lamiales; family Lamiaceae; genus Plectranthus; species Plectranthus barbatus. The sequence continues at coordinate 443,603 of JAPKLW010000276.1, read as the reverse complement.
ATTGTACAATTGATTTAAATATATCAAAAAAAGGAGTACAAGAGTTATTCCACTATCATGCCTATCTATTACATAAACATCATGTATACTAGCCTTAAAAATATAAAAAAGAAATTGTAGAAAAATAACTAATCAAAAACATTTTGCAATCTGCACCCATCGGTTTGAACTTTGAAATCATATATAAAATGAAAAATAAAATTTATAAAATTATGTTATTATTTTAGTAGGAGGAGATCAAAGAACTCTCTATTGTGTGTTCATCATTTGAGATTTTTATTTGACAATTTTGATACTTATAACCGGAAACATCTCACACCTAGATAGAAACTATCTACATTATAAAAAGATTGTAGGAATGTTAAGAATATGCAAGTGACAAAATACAATTAAGTAACAGAATTGCATTGTTCTTATATTAGTTGTTTTTAATTTATCTCATATGACATTTTTCTTAAATTAAGTTAAAATATTTTAACTGAAATGAGTAGAATTAGATATCCTAAATCCCTCACCTACCAAAGGGTGAGAGCCACTCTTGTATAACGTCTTTGATATCATATTTTACTAGTCTTATACCTCGGTGTTGCACGATCTATTACGTATTAAATCATATCTTCTTTTTATAATATTTAAATGTAGTTCACAAAATTATATACGAAAATTATCAATTGTAACCTACAGTATTGATCAACTGTGAAAAATGTCCTAATTTTTATCCGTCACTCAATTATACCTAATATTTGAGTATGTCAATTAAAATTACCCATTGTTGCTAACGGAGTTAAAATCGTGTTGAATCATACATGGCTCTTAGGTGGCATACACGTGACATATTCATACATAATAGGATAAAGATTTTACCAGTAGAACGGAGGGTTATTTTAATGGGTAATTATGTTTATCTATCCTACACTTTTACAATTTATGGAATTCTATCCTACCCTTTCAATTTTATGGAATTCTATCCTACATTATTTTCTATTATGTAATTCTATCCCAATATGCCACATCATACATTAATTGCTATATCATTCTTCCACATTAGCTATTAGGGCTGACGTGGACGGATGATGTGGAATTATAATATTTTTTTAATTGATATTTTTAATAAAAAAATAATATTTATTTTTATAAGTTAGTTTTTTAATTAAAATAGATTTTTTATTTTTTCATTTAAGAAATAGAAAAGTTGATGGAACCCAACACATATTAAACTTAATTACAATTATTAAATTTATTACTTATTAATTGTTATTATAAAATCAATATTTAGCAATATAATTGAATTACAATAATCATAAATCTTATATATAAATAATAAATTAAATCTAAAATATTATTTTTATTATATAATAATCATTATTATTTTAATAAATTATTTTTTTAAGTCAAGCAATTATAAATGACACATATCTAAGTCTGCTAATTTAATAATACACTCGATAATCTATTTTAAATTAAGTATGTTTTGATAAGTTGAAATACATAAAATGCATGGCACCATCACAGAATTTTGACCTTTTATACTTTTAGTTATATATTTAATAATATTTTTTTATTATTAAGCTTTCAACAGAGACATATAATACAACTCAAAATAGGTAGATACTTGAATTGCTTAATTACTTTAGTTCAGAAACGAATAAAAATTGATTTTAGATTCCGCCAAACATTTTGACAATTTAAATAAGAAATGGCGGCCCGGCAATTTATCCAATTTTATTATATAATTACTATTATATAATAATCATTATTTTAATTATTATTAAATATTATTTTAAATTTATTTTCTTTTTTATATTTAAGATTTATGATTAATGTAATTCAATTATTTCGCTAAACATCGGTTAAAATTGATTCATAATTACAATTAATGAATAATATTTTTATTATAATTGTATTTAAGTTAATTGTGTTGAGTTTCATAACTTTTTGATTTCCTAAATTAAAAAAAAATCAATTTAAACTAAAAAACTAACTTACAAAATATTTTTTTATTAAAAAAATAAATACCACATCATCCATCCACGTCAGCCCTAATAGCTAATGTGGAAGAATGATATGGCAATTAATATATGATGTGGCAAATTGGGATGGAATTACATAATAAAAAATAATGTAGGATAGAATTCCATAAAATTGAAAGAGTGGGATAGAATTCCATAAATTGTAAAAGTGTAGGATAGATAAACATAATTACCCTATTTTAATTGGCATAATCAAATATTGTGGTATAATTTTGTGATGTAGAAACATTAAGGTATTTTCATAGCAGATGATATGTCTAATTTATAGAATCAAGCATTAGGGTATAATTCTTTTGAGTGTGAAACTATTTTTTGAGTTGATCAATGCACTAGGTATAATTGATAGTTTCCTGGCCTATATTAATATGCATTTTTAATTATCTTAAAAAAATATATTTAATTTTTGTTCATCATTATTATTGATATAGGCCAGGAAACTATCAATAATTTATTTCGGCACATGAATTTCGGAGCTAGTATTTAGTAGCTAATTGTGGCCGTAAATAAAATTGGCAATAGTTATTAACTTGTTTAAGTCTCAGGTTAGCCACGCTTAAATGGTTTAGGCGGGTTTTATCCATTAACTCAAATTAAACCAATTTAATATATTCTAATTGAAAATTAATAAATCCTATTTAAGATGGCTGAATCCATTTGGATATAAATAAATTCGCTATATAATTTAGGTCTGCTCAAGTAGTGGTGGCCACGGGCCGGTTCCGGTTCGGAACCGCCGGTTCCACGGTTCCGGAAAAATGGAACCGGAACCGGCGGTTCGAAAAATATTTTATTTTTTATTTTTTTATTTTTTCAGGGACACGTGACGCTCTCTGATTCGTCAATTTTTGAATTTTCAAAAATATTTTCAACGGTTCGGAACCGAAACCGTCCGGTTCGGCTATTTCTTGAACCTGAACCGGCCCGTCCAAAAACGGTTACGGTTCCGGTTCCGAACTGTTTTGGACGGTTCCGGTTCAAGATCGTGAACCGTCGGGCCGATTCAGGGCCGGTTCCGGCGGTTCCGGTTCCAAATGGCCACCACTATGCTCAAGGCAAATTTTTTTTAAAAAAAATAAAAATAATATAAGCCTGTCAAATTTGAAAGCAACCCAGCGATAAGTGTGCCTCATTATCATATTGAGGAGAGAGAAAGAGAGTAGTCTCGACACGCGTATGTAGAACGTGCCATGTGGGCTCCTAACTATGTCTTTTGTGAGAAGCCCAATTTGCTGGAAACTTGTAGTTGCTGAGCTGCTGTTGCAAGTTTGCTGAATAAACGTGCTGGAGCAAGCTTGTTGCTATCTAAGCTTGCTGGGTGCTGGCTGCTGGAATGCTGAATGCTGTTGACTTACAGCAGCCACTGATAATGGGAGAAGAGAAAGTTGTTGCAGTTCCCAATGTCATTTATGGTAGCTTCTTTGGGAAGTTTCTTTTCAACAACTTAGATAGATTATTCTCTACATCTTAGAGAATACTTTTCCTATTATTTATAGTGTTTGTCATACTACAATCTTCAATAAATATTGCTATAAATATGGGTTAAAAAAAGTTTAATGAATAAATTAAATATATTTCTATTAGGAGGAGAGATCATGTAAAAAAAAATCTCCCTGTAATAAAAAAGAATGAATCAAGTCCATCAGATCTAAAAAAATCAATGGTTGATATGCAAACAAGCAATGACTATAACAAAATCAAGCAACAAAATAATCAATCAATAATTTAAACACAATCCAGCAACATTGTAATCAAGCAACAAACTGAACACAATCAAGCATCTTTCTCACTTTCTCACGTTAAGAATTTTCTCACTTGATCCGCTCCCTTTCTGTTGGTTAGAATCAATCTATATCTCGACATGTAAATCTTTAGTACAGAGGAAATAAACTACTTGGACTGGAAAATGAAGTTTAGAACAGCAATTGGAGTTGGTGGAGAGATTGAGTATTTGCAGAATGGTTGTGATATTTGAATGTTGAATTTTTAAATGAAAACTCATTATATACTTCTTATGATATGTTTGTCCCCAAAACCTCTGTTTTGGACTAGCAAAATTATGCCCTATAGAGAAAGATACTGTGACCTTAGCAGCTGTTAGACGAATAATATAATAGTCTATTCCGCTCATGAGTTGATCAATAGAAGTATTGGCAAAGTTTCTTACAAAGCTGAAGTGTCTAATAGTTTTGGGATGTTGTTAATGGGAATGGTAGCCTTGAGTCGAGATTTGAAAGGAAGAAAGGATGATTCTAACCACTATTTTCCATATTGGATATAGGACCACTTTAACCAAGACAAAACATTGATATTGGAAAAGCAGAGGAAAAAGTTAATGGCAATGACGAGAGAGACAGTACAAGGGGGACTCGTTCAAAAGAAGACAATAGTTGCATTATCGTGCATACAGGTGAGTCCACGCTATAGTCCATGAATGAGTAAAGTGTTAAAGATGTTAGAAGGTGAAGTTGAACGTCTGTTTGATTGCTAATCATCCAGCTCAATCATACAATATCTCCATTCAAGCATTGGCAGTTGGAGTCTGTTGCTTCAATGTCTACTCACCTCTGTTTTCATTTGAAACATATTCCTCTTTCATGAAGTTCGTTCGGACTAATGGCATTGGCAACCACTACCAGACACTAAACTTATTAATAATAAGTTTAATGAATGTATTTTTGTCTTAAAAAAATATTAATAATTATGAATGAATAATTGAAACATGCGAATGAAATTCAAATTTGCTGAAAATACATTTTAGGAAAGAGACACCCATAAGTTGACTAGCGTGTCCTCAGGGCAAGTTTTTGAATTTTATGTATCAATAAATTATTTAAATTTTTCTATCATTGTTAGGAGTGTTGTTAGGGCCCTACCTTATCAGTACTGGAACAGAATGAAGTCCACTCAATAATAAAAATAAGATGAGCATAGAGGGAATTGAGAATGAATCAAAGAAAAATGAAGGCAGCTGTGGTGATCCCAGAGGTGAAATAGCATGCGAAAACAATGTCACCTTCCTCTATCTTAACAACACTCACAAATACTATGTCAAAGAAATCAACTACGATGCTCGGGTCATCAGAGTGGTTGATACTTCCATAGACAACCACACCTGCTCTTTCCCCACCTATTCTCCATAAGTACTTTTATGGTTTTTATTAGTTGAAAGCGTCTTTGTTTTTTCAATAGTAAATAATTTAAACTTGGACACCCAAATATCTCCCGAAAGCTTGAACACATGTGTTATTTATCACAATAAGACTTTATTTAATAAAAAGGACAAATTATTAATTGTCCTTTATAATATCTATAACTTTTGACCAATTCTAAAAAGATACTCCCTCCGTCCCATCCCAGGACAGTCGCAACGTTTTCCTATTTGGTCCGTCCCAGAACACTTGCAACGTTTTTTTTTTTTTAAAAAAAAAAATTTATTAATTAATTATCCACTAAACCTACTTTATTCCTACCCCACTATCTCTCCTAATCATTAACCTACTAATCTAACCCCACTAATTTCTCTAATCAATTTTTCTTAACCTCCGTGCCGGGTCAAATATCTTAAGAGACCCGGGACGGAGGTAGTATTTATTATTATGAAAGAGAAGAAATTACTAAATTGAAACATGCAAATGAAATTCAAATTTGACGGAATTAAATACACTTTTAGGAAAGAGACCTTGAGACACACACATAGAGGGGAAAACTATGAATTTTATCCCATATATTTGAGTTTTTGGGAATTTTATCCCAAGTTTTCAAGGTTAGGGAATTTTATTCCAAATAATTGAGTTTCTGGGAATTTTATCCCAAGTTTTCTAGGTTAGGGAATTTTATTCTAACTTTTAATTTTGTTTGGAATTTCATCTCAAATACTAACTCTGTTACATATTTGTTGAATCACTATTTTTTTTTACATGTATACGTCTATGTAGATATTTTTTTATCCAAAGAAAAACAAAAGCACGTAAACAATATAAATTCGAAATCCCTAAATTCTCAAATACTTCTTTCTTAAATCTTGTCTACTCCTCCCCTCATTCCTCAACGGTGGGATTTTGAACTAATGCGATGATGAAGCATGCATCGAGCACTCGCATCTCCACGAACTCAGCTGCAGTGAAGCTTATGCGATCTGTGTAACAATTGTGCGTTGCTTGCTCGATTTTTGCAGCGGCTGAGATGTATCTCTCAACGCTTTCATTCCTGCGCGCAAGAAGTGATTTTAAATCTCTTTCTTTGTTCTGTGCTAGAGGTTTGACCTCAATGATGGGCCTAACCAGCATAAAAAAAATGATCAAAAATCCCACCGTTGAGGAATGAGGGGAGGAGGAGACGAGATTTAAGAAGGAAGTATTTGAAAATTTAGGAATTTTAGATTTAAATTGCGTACGTGCTTTTATTTTTCTTTGGATAAAAAAATATCTACATGGACGTGTACATATTAAAAAATAGTGATTCGGCAAATATGTAACAGAGTTAGTATTTGGGATATAATTACAAATAAAATTAAAAGTTGGGATAAAATTCCCTAACCTAGAAAATTTGGGATAAAATTCTCAGAAACTCAATTATTTGGATAAAATTCCCTAACCTTGAAAACTTGAGATAAAATTCCCAAAAACTCAATTATTTAGGATAAAATTGATAGTTTTCCCCACACATAGAGCTATGCAAGTTATTGAGTTTTATCCTTTTATATTCATTGGGGTTTGACTATTGAAATTAATCGTTTTTCTTTTCTCTAAAAAAAGAATTCATAAAGACTCTCACTACTAAATGTGTCCCTGAATTGACCGATGCACTCTCGAGTCTCGCCTTTTTAAGTCCACTGAATAATAATAAGATGCAGAGAGGGAAGTGTGAATGAATTAACAAAAAATGATGGCATCTCAAGCCTTCCTCCTCTTTGCATATTCATCTCTCTTCATATTTTTACTCCACAGCCAGAGCCAGAGCTTTGTTGCTAATGCTCAGCCTAACTGCACCTCTTCTGCCTGCGGCATCATTTCCAATATTAGCTACCCTTTCCGCCTCAAGGGTGATCCCAGCTACTGCGGTGATCCCGACGGTGAATTAGCATGCGAAAACAATGTGACCTTCCTCTATCTCAACTCTCACAAGTACTATGTCAAAGCAATCAAATACACTAGCACCACCATCAGAGTGGTTGATGCTTCCATAAACAACCACACCTGCTCTTTCCCCACCTCCTCCGCCTATCTCTATAACTTCACAACTAGTACATTTGGTATTTCTGATACTTACCGAGTCCACATATCTACTAGCCCTCCTCCATATGATTCTGCATCCTAGCTTCCTATAAACATGATGAGCTGCCCACATCCTTTGAAGAATTCTTCCAACTTTACAAATATTTCTCATTGTCAAACATCCAACTCCAGATTTAATTATATCAAGCTCGGTCTTATGAAGGCCTCAGATGTACCAGAAACTTGCAGGGTAGACGTGATAGTGCTGACATCCTGGGGATTTAAGGATTTGAACAACAGCGTATCACTGGAAGAAATCCACCGCTCTCTCTTGTATGGATTTTATATCGACTTCTGCGTTGGTTGCAGACCATCATCAGCCACAGCGTGGGGTAAGTATGTCGGTACGTAGATGCATTTGGTCAATTATGATATGCTCACCTTTAGCACTAAAAATCTCCTCTGTATCGAAAATGGAAGTGGGTTGTAGAATTGTTAATGATTAGCTTTCTATAGTCGATGAGAAATCTGGTCGCATTCATCTGTTATTCTACGGTAGTCTTGAGCGGAGGGGGAAAAAGACATTAAAAGGCAGTAAAGTAGATTAAGAAAAGACTAATACTCCAGTTGATTTCCTTAGATTTTTCTTCTAAAAGAATTGGTAATATTTTTTTTATCGGGAAAACTACTTATTTTATCCCAAAAAATTGAGTATTTGTGAATTTTATCTTAAATTTTCTTTGGTAATCAATTTTATTCCAAGTTTTAATTTTGTCTATAAATTTCATCTCACAAGACAAATAACATTAATTTGTTATTGATTCACGCATTTTCTTCCACGTTAATTTGTTGTCGTTTCGATAAATCTCTATTTTAAAATATAAATTAAAATCCATGTGAGGTCCATCTGGAAGAAAATACGTGAATCAACAACAAATTAACCTCATTTGTCTTGTTGGATGAAATTTATTGACAGAATTAAAAAGTAGAATAAAGTTGATTATGAAGAAAAAAATCTTTAGTGGGAGATATCTTTGTCCTTACAGGCGTTGACGTACGTGTGAATGACGTTTCGCTTTCAATTCTCTCTTTTTCGTATTAATAAAAAAAACTAAATACTTATTCGTTCGATTATTATATTTCTTCTGCATTTTACGTGGTATATATTCATTATTATTTATAGTTTATTATAAGATAAATAAATATATTACTTTAGATTTGGTTTTCTGAGAGACAGTCTCATTATTTTTTATTGTGAGACAGACCTTAATACACAATTTCAATAAGATAAATACATTGTTTTATTTTTTAATATATTATTTTTTTAATTGTAAAAAAATACATTAATTGCAACAAAGAAATACATCATTTGCAATAAAGAAATACATAATTTCAATGAATTAAAATACATCATTAAATTCGTCTCACAATAAAAATGGTGAGACCATCTCATCTGAGAGTTTGCCATATATTAATTATAAATTATAATAGATATGCATACTTATCATATTTATTATTAATTAACTAAAATATTATATTATTATTTTTGGAAACTATACTTGAGCCGGAATTTTTTTGTATATATAAGAGTTGTGTTTTTATATAAATTTAAATCTTTTTATGTAGAACTTGATTTTTCACCATTTGTGCCGTTTACTCGATTAAATCTATTTTAGTTTAGTTTAAAGTCTTGTTGTTTAGATTTAGTAAAATTTATGTTTATTTAAAGATTGTTAAATCAAATTTGAGTGTTCAAGCTTTATTTACAATTTTAACTACATTAGTTTTACATTATTAAAATCCTCAAGTTTGAGTTTATGTCTTTATAAACTAATGAATATTAAATGTATAGATTAACTATTAATTGTGATTGAATTTATACATTTATAGTAATTCTTGTTTGAGGAATGTATACATTCATAGTTGCTAGCTCAGTTCATTTTCACAAATCCATGATATTTTAACTCCGAATTGCATGTTACATGTTGATTGTTTACTTTAATTTATTCTTTTAATTCATTATTTTTTTGAGGAAAATTCTTTTCATTCATTTGTATAATATATGTCGTTGAAGTTATTCATTTGTGCATATTAATTTTTATTTTAAAATATGTTTATTAATCATAGACCAACATCTATGTTGAATTATATATTTAATTTATTATAATTTCATGTTTGTTTCACTTATTGTTGTAAAAATGGGGATAGATGTCTTTTTACTCAATCCGAAAACCATAAATTTGACTTCATTATGCATTTTCAAGCTATTCGGTGACTAGTTGCCAAACTTTTTATATGATTTTGTTTAAAAGTAAAATCTATATAATTTATGTTGGGTATTGTCAAACCCAATATCCAACTTTGGAGAAATAAAGATAAATTCTTAATTTGTACATTAGAGTCCATCAAACTCGATTCATTGGTATCAAACTCGATACATTGCAGGCCCTATCGTAATTCTTCTTGCCGTTGCAGGTGCACACTTTATTGCTTTGTTTCTATATTATCGAGCGAATGAAATATTGTTGCAAAATAATATTGGAAAATGTCATTACGATTACACAAACAAGAAGCATGGAACTTATGTTTGCATATTCATAGATTGTGGTGAACAATTTTGTGAATGTAACGCCCCGATTGGTCTTCTCAAACTTTGGGGCGCGCTAGAGTGGTGTAGGGTACTTTAAAAACGTTTTCGAAATAGTAGAAGACTTTTTATCAAGTAGCATAAGTAAGAATTTGTAAATCATTCATCAAAACCAGTTTTTCATAGAAGGATGCAACAATGAACAATTTATCGTGCGACAAAAAATAAGTTTAAAAATAGTTATGAGTATGGTTTCTCAAACTTATTACAAAACATGAGGGAAGGAACATGAATATCGGAGGTGCAGTGCAACAAAGTGTTACGTGATAGAATTTGTGCCTGAGTTTACGTCAAACACTGCAATGTTAGACTGTAATGTTGGTGTTAGAGATATGAGCAGCGGATAATTTTTCTGGGTAATATTGCTATTCCCAGAGAGCCTTTCGGCCTTAAAACAATTTCACTATATAAAATTGACTTTTACACAGAGAAACAAAATAAGAAAATAGTTCGAATTATTCTAGGTTCACTCCCTTGAATAATTCTCACTTTACATAGACACTAAGGTGGTATCTATGAACAAACCGTACAAACAATCTACGCACAAGGACAACTTGCAACTCCTCCACCGTTGGAAAATCTCCGGAGATGGATTATGCCTACAGGATACACCTTGTGATTGACTGATTTGAATGGGGAAGGCTCGAAGAACTCTTGAAGGAATATTGCTCGAATATAGTATCTAGTCACGCACATTTCTTCAAGCTCTTCGTGCCTTTTATTCTTGCTTGGAATCCACAGCTTCGTGCCCACTACTCCACCTCCTGGACGTGCTGCACAAAGCTAACCCACTTCACCAAAGAAACCGTCGCCACTATCTCATGTGGGTAGTTATTGGTAGTGGAGGCATTCCCTATTTATTTTGAAATAAAGAACATAATAATTTAATATAAAATATGGTTAGAAAAAGAGATATACACGTTCCCTAATTTATTGGAACTAAAAAGACGTGGAAATCAAGGTTTACAACCAATCCCTAAAACTTAGGAGTTTGTTGTAACCGCTTGCAGGAAGGATAAGAAAAACATCGTAGTGTCAAAGTCATAGTTAAGTCTAACATCGTGATGTTTAAACATCCTAATGTTGAACTGACAAAAACTTTGACACTCTCTTTACGTGATGAAGATATGCATATGAAGATGCATATCTCAGAATCTGTTCTTGTTCTTCCGATTGCTTGTCTTTGCACTACCACATATCCATCCTCGCTGCTAACCTGCGCATTTCAAAATAATACGGGGGACTGAGTACAAAGGTACCCTGTGGAGACATGCCCGAAAACATATATGTTTAAATATGAATGTTATGTCACACACATAGATAACCACGGGGATTTATTAAAAAGTTTTGTGTTATCCAAAACATTTTATTCGTTGCAGCTATAAAAAATGATATCATAAATTGGAAGGTGACCCACTTCCAAGTTACGATGAACAAATAGGAATGGGCGAACCATTCTACCCATTGTCATCAATTATTGCACTAGCCTTAGAATGTTACCTTGAGACTAAAATCGATTCAAAAGGACAAAATCATTATCCCCAAGATATTAGCATGTTAGTTGTGTCACCCAACTGAGCTCATAGCTCGATCAAAATAAGGTTGCTAACTTTCAAAAACAACTAATGAGGCTTTGCTCAGAAATTTTCACAAAATTCTGGTTTAGTTCTCATTAATTCAACTCTCTGAAGACAGCAATCAACAGAGGTACATATATGATAGCACAAAATATTTTAGGCATAGACAATCAACTTTTTAAAAAAAAATCATTTTCACAAACATTTTAGAAAATTGAGCACAAGGCTCGAAACAACATTTTATTTTTACTAAAAAAATAGTCCCCACCTTTATTGCTTACAGAATAAGATGTTCACATTAAATGTGGTTGAGCTATTGCAAATTATCCTGTGTTTCCTTCACATATCAACACAGTAAAGCATACATAAATTAGGATGGATCGCCTAATCACAAACCAGTCAGCCCTAGCTGACGTTACTTGACGTTGATCAAGATCTATGATTGACTAACTGGACTGAAATTACCCAACAGTTCGACATGCATTCTCGTACCTCGAGACATGCATGTGACTCAAATAAACTCAATCTTACATGTTAACCAATCACGGTTAACAAACCAACTCAAATAAAGCACATTTATAATTTAAACGGCTAAGCATGCAACTAAATTTGCATTAATCGAATCAATCGAAATTTGACGTCCAATATCCCAAACTAGTGCATAATCATGCTCATAACATGCTTCATAATCAATATATAAGCTTAAAATCGAAGACATGATGAAACGAATCAGATTAAGGTATTTTTCCGGGTCAGAACATAAACGGCCATCCAAGCAACACGAACGGCGACCGCTGACCATGCATGTGGGTTGCCGAACGTGCATCTCCAAAAAAAATATTCGTAGCCGGCATTGACCGACGCCAGCCATGTCGACCATCGTCGGCCATGTCAGTTAACATGTGCATGTCAACCGACGTTAGTGTCGACAAAACAGTCGACACGAGAGAATAGCAGCAGCTCGAGCGAGATGCACGAGCTCCGCGGCCGTAATTTGGCAACTCCAACCCCCTCCCATACATACCATCATGCTCAACAACAAGTCAGAAGTCTACCCACATGCTTAACTGACCGGAAAACTCAATAACTTGCCCAAATATTTTATGAGATTTCTTAGTGGCGAGTTGGGGTTGATGGCGGCAGTTTTCGTGATTCCGGCGACGGAGGGGGTGGTTCTTCGTACCGAAATGTTCCCTACGACACAAGGGACACATATACGCTCAAAATTAAGTTTCATTGCCGTTTGATAAGAGTTCTACGCTGACATCAAAAAATTATCGTCTCACCGTCAGCTTAAAGTGGCGAAGGTGGTGGTGCACTGATGGTGAGAAAAGAGAGGAGATGGACTAAATTGTTGAAATTCTATTTTTCTTTGATGTTGATAATTTCCCACCGCCTCAATCACTTCCTAGCCACCCACCCTACATTCCTAGCCGCCCATAGCTCTGATTGCGTGGCAATTCCTCACTACAAAGAATTGTCACGTGATACCTCTACCGGCTCAACTCACGTGTAATTTTCCCGACAATTTAACTTTGTGGATCTCTAAATTGACATGCATTTTCTCAAATGAACATGTAAATCCATGAAAATACTCCAAGTAACGAGTCCAACTCGTTCATATAATTTTTCAAATTTTTTGAGATAATAATCTCCATGAACTCTAAAAGTTCAGAAATTTGTATATTATTCCTCGGGCCTCAGAATCTCATTCCGATCATTTCCTATCCTTCCATATTTTATTTTCAAGCATACCCTAGCTCGGTATAAGAAACGAATCTTTCGAGTGCAAGGTTTAATTTAATTGGGATATTATTATTCTAGAATAATAATTCGCCGCACTCGAATTTTCCACGTAAAATATGACTGCTTGGTGACTTATGTTTTCTCAAAATATTCTCATGGGCATATTGCATGCAAGAAACAAACTCGCACGTCACATCGAGTGTCATTTCCCGTCTCAAAAGCAATTAAAACAATAATTGCAAAAATATTCCTTTATTTATTTAAGCAATAATTATGTTAATTAAATCCGGGATATTACAGTGTATTACAGTTCTTACAGGTGCACTCGTAAACCCTGTAATTGGATTCACAATTGCATCGGGATCACTATTGTTAATTGTTGTTGACTTGTATTTTTCAATACGATACGGTAAGAACAATACCACCTAAGTTACTTGGTCTTTTCTCATATTCATTTTTAATTCGTTTGAGAATATGTATTCAATCATTTTCCCCCAGAACTTTCTTCATTCACACCATGAGTACATGGATAATTTGGAGCTCAACTTCGATTAAAATTTTAATTTTTTTCCATTACTTCACGACAAAAATTGGATTCCCTTTGGAACCGATCGACAATGTTTAAACTTTCATGATTACATTTTTAATACTTCCCAAAATATGGAATAATACTAAGTTAGGATTGCTACGCTAATCCTAAGTCAAAAGGTGAATCGCTTCTTTTCTTCGCGGATGGAATACTTCATCGTTATCATCCCATGCCGGTAAATGAGCTGCGGCGTCTTGATCAAATTGATATTGCACCTCGTCGATTAAATTCCAATCCTCATAATCGTGAGCCTCGTGACCTACCACTCCTAGTTCGGGTTCGGCTAGACCTTCATTCAAATTTCCTTCGTTGTTTCCCGGTGGTGCATCATTCATAGCTAGTAAGGCTTCGTCGTTCTCCTCCCATTCGTTTAAGTTTCCTATCTCATCCCACATCATGGGGTCGTCGTCGAGTCCTAATGGTCCTTGATCGTCTTCTTCGCCTTCCTCTTCCTCCGGGTCCTCTTCTGGGTCTTCTTCTTCTTCGGGGTCTTCTTCTGGGTCTTCCTCGTCTTCGTTGGCGGCTTCCATCGCTTCATCTTGAGCCGGTGGTTGGTGTGGGTCCTCCACTTGATCCATCTCTTGGATGTTGACCTTGTAGACTCTTGGGACTCCCCTTCCTCGAACTCCATCCATGACGTAATCGACTACGCTCTCTTCATATTCGGGAGGCATTCTAGGTCCCGGGCCATAGGGTCCAATTGGTGGTTCACCCACCTCGTCATCTTGGGTCCAAAGTCGCTCCATGAATCCATCGGCATCGGCGAACACAAGGTTTTGCTCCACAAGTGCTCGTAGGAAGTTGTTTGCCTGCTCCCAAGCCCATGGTCGCCAATTAACGGGTAAGATCTCCATGAGCCTTACGATTGCTTGGGCATCGTTGATCCCGTATTCCTCCACGGAAACCCAATCATTGCAAAATTGGTTGACTAGTGAGTGAACGTTCGGTTCGTTGGCGTAGTTCCTGTTGAAGTAGAGATCGAGCATTGCCCTCCGGCTTGTTTCTTCGTGAACTTGTCATCCTAACACGTTTCTAAACATGGCTGCGAGAACGAGATCGGTTGGGTTAGTCGTGCGAAATAATAACAATTAATTAATACAATAAAAAGTATTAAGGTATGATGTTTCACATCGATTGTGATGAATTCCATCACGATTAAGTATATATATTAAGGTTATCAGGACGATGCAAACGCAAAATTCTTTCGCATTACATAATATATAATAGCCTAATAAAAATCTAAAAAAAACAGAAAATCCAACAATGCATGACAATAATTCTATTTATTCTCAAAATCAATTTAACCACAAAGTTTCAATTACCATATAATCATGCTATAATAATTCACCAAGTTAATCACATCATTCAAGAAATTCACATGTTTCACATTCAATCATGCTTTCCTAATTCATGCTTTGTATTTCACAATCATAATAGAATTTCAACTCATCAACTTTTGAAACTCATGCTTTCATAAAATCCTTTGATTTTCAAAATATGCTCCCAAGTGGTACTTTAAATCATATTATGCTCCTTCAAAACAATCTCAAATTTCTATTCAACCTTTATGCACAAACGTTTTTAGAAAGGTTTTAAGCCCGTAAAAGCGTACCTCGATGTTTGATGACGGTGTGGCGCGTTATGGAGAGGGATCGAGCTTTAACAACGGTCACAATTTCCGAACCATAAAGAACACAAAATGGTTCCAAATTCTCATATAATCCAAATAATACAATTGATGGCATGTTTTCAAGAACATAGGAAGAACATAGGTTTCAAATTTTGCATGAGAAAGAATTAGGCTCAAATTTTGCTATCTCTTTAAATTAATGCATGGATTCGATGGAAATCAAGATAAGAGATAGATTCAAAGCAACCAAGTCAAGAGATATATAAGCATAGAGAAATCATGGAAGTTTCACAAAAGATCCAAAGAAGAGTCAAGTCGAAAGCAAGATGAGCATAGATAAAACATGGAAATTCTACAAGGAATCCATACAATTATTTCAAGAAGATGAGCATAAGGAATTTAGGGAAATTTCACAAGGAATTGAAACAATTATTTCCAGAAAGCAAGCATGAAGAAGTGATGGGAATTTCAAAGGAGTTGAAACAAGTGTTTCAAGAAGGCATGCATGCTCATACTAAACAAATATCCAATCAAGGTTAGAAATGAATAAATCATGGAATTCAAATAAGCATGCATTAAAATGGAAACCTCGAATCTAAGAGGTCAAGGTATCGAGCCAAATAAAATCCTACGCTCTGATACCACCTTCTGTCGCGCCCCCAAACTGGGCCTATGCAACAGTCCCACGTGCGACACAATGCACGCTAAGGGGAGTTGTGGTTTTAAGAAGAAATATTTAATCATGCGGAAGCAAGTAAAGATTCGATCGAAAATGAAATAAGAGAATGAGGTTTAAATAAATTATTCGCAGCGGAGATTAGAATCAATTAAATGGTTACAAGCATGATGAGGCAATAAGTTAACAAATGCTTGAAAGGAAAAGAGATAAATAGTTCGCAGCGGAAAATGGAGTCAAATAATTTATAGAAGCATGATGGAACTATATTTTAAGTCATGCTTGAAAGAATGCAAAAGGGCATATTTCAATTTAGAATGCAAGTACAAATGAGACTATGTATGAAGACATAGCTCGTCGCTTCGATACCATAACCAACGAATTAAATCATGCTAGGAGAACAAGAACAATTAGCATGCTTTTGGCAAGAATGAACCATAGGAATAATAAGAGGTTTCATGAACTAGCATTGAATCAATCAAACCTTCAAGAATTCGAATCATATCAAGATTTAAAGGAAATGCGAATCAAACATCCAAGTATTTGAAAGCTTAATACAAAATGAGATTGAGAAAGTTTAGATCGTAAATCCAAGTAATCATAGGGGTGCAATACATGCCATTCAAAAGATATGATCAAAAGCAATATGGATTCGAAATGTAGTACAAACCGAACAATTAATACAATTAAGAATCATTCCGGTGTTCTCCTTCGATCCCCTCCTCATAACGTCACCTTCACCTTCATCAATCGGTACCTACATGCAGGGAAAACGCACATAGGGGCTAAGTACACGAATGTACCCAGTGGTCACGGTGTCCCGAAAACAAATACATATATATATCATGAAAACACCGCACACTCATGCATAATACAAGTTTTTATTGAAAGCCTCATGTATATGCACAAAACATTTTCCTCACTTGGGAGCTCCCACTCAATTAGGCACCACATAATCATTTTTCCAACATATCAACATTTCATATTTAACATGATCACATAATCACAAGGGGTAAGATAGGAGTGGCCACTCGCTATCTACCCGGTAAGGTTTAATCACCCTTACCCCAACCGGTAGTCTTATTACTATCCGGGCTAATGCATTAGGCTTATAATACCACGGGGCTAGCCACTTCCCCGATCCAACACATCTCCAAATATATCATTCATCCACCAATTCATATCATCATAATAATCATACGGTGCCAAAATAATTTTGCGGTGTAACATGCCTTTAAAACAAAAGAATCATTTTTTTTTGGAGAAAACATTTGACAAAACCATTTGATAGGATAAAGTAGTGCCCACCTCAAATGATTCGATGGATCCAATTACTTAGTTCCGCTAGTTGATGCTTCCTTCTTGGAGGTTAAAGTACCTAATTAAAGTTTGAATAAATTACTACAATGTCTTTGACTTAAAATAATTACAAATTATGCAATTCAAAATTTATAAAGAACAAGATTCAAAGACTTCTAAGTTTTATCTTATTAAACAAGATTTAATAACTTAGTCAAATTATTAAGCTAGTTAACAAGTTCATACCAAATTGCTATATTAATTATTAATTAAGGATAATGAATTTAGTGATCTAGTTAACAACTTATTATTAATCTAAAGCAATTATTTTTAATTAACTAAGTGAACCATTTATGCATTTAGGCCTTAGAATATATTAGTAAAATCTGAAAATTAATCACATTATTCTAAGTCCAAAAATATGAGTTATTATCGAGTTAATTAGTCCATTTTCAAGATAACAACAAATATGATCTAGACATCTAATGAGGCTGATTTTAATTTTATAAAAACAAGGTTTTAAATTGCACGTGCTCGAAGTGACGGTTCGTTAAAACAAATTTTCATTTAAAAATGGTGAAGCCTAACATAAGCAATTTCCTAATTAAGTTTCAGCATTTTCAGATTTCAGCTATCAACTTTCCGAATTTTTAATAATTAATCTACTAAGTGAAATGATCTGATTTTCCTACAGAGTACTAATTAACATGTCTAGAGTTTATATTATAAAAATCAGATTTTTCCCAAGTGCAGAAATATGTTTTTAAGGCCGTGAAATTTAAACTGCCAGAATCTGCCACACATTATTAAAATGCTTCAAACTCGAGTTTTACAACTCCGATTCATGAAATTCCAAATTCCACAGGTTTCTAACTCGTTCTAGTTTACACAGTTCTAAACTCAACTCAATCCAACCATCGCAGAATCAGCCGTACGCATTTTAATCTCTGTCCAAAACAGGGCATGCTCTCAAAATTCATCAACACATGATTTCTCAACATTCATGCCATTATCTCATCCCCAAGCTTTATATATATCATTTTCAGATCCATCTAAGTTTGATTATCAAATTTAAACATGAAAGGTCATGATTCTTAAGCTTGATCAAACATGCAATCATATATATGTGTTCTATGCTCATCAATATGCAACATATATCAAGCTTAGGCCTAGGCATGTTCATCTAATCCATTCCCCTTAAAAATTTAATTTGTGGCTTCTTGATCCTACATGCAATCACATATTCATAACAAGGAAGTCATAGGGAGTGTAGAAATTGTCTACTTGAAGGGAGAAATTTGCAACAATAGTTCTTTCAAATTTTCGAGTTGCTCCCAACGTCGTCTAGCTTAGATCCTTGCATATTCGTGCTTCTCTCTTCGTGGGGATCACGTTTCTCCTAGTTGAAGCTTGATTCCACTTCGTGCTTGAGATCAATGTGCTCCGATCATAGGGCTTCTTACGTCATTGCGTAGAGGAGGTGAAGGAGATAAGCTTTATGTGAAAATGGAGGCTCAATAGGTGGGGGAAGGGTTGGATATTGAAGCTTCAAAAGGGCTGTTTTGGAGGTGTTTTAATGGAGTCTAGAGAGAGAAATGGTGCAGGGATTTTGGGGAAGAAGGGTGGAAATGATGGGATGAAATTCAAGAAATAAGATAAATGAATTTTCAACAATTATGGGGGGGGGGGGGGGTGTATGTCGATTTTGGTGAGGGAAATATGAGAGGGTGGAGTATAAAAATAGTGTTGCATGCTTTGATTGATAGTGTGTAATGATCACAACTATACTTTCCATGTTTGCCCTCTAATGATTTAAATTCCATTTTGTAACTAATTGCCCTTGTAGGTAAATAGCCAAAGTAGGGGCTAGAGCAATCATATCACTACATATATGGTGGAATAAATATATCCCATGATCTCTAATTAAATTATATCACTATGATCTTGCATCCGATGATTAAATAAATGATATGACAATTTTTCTTTCTTCGAACTCTTGCCTTGGCATTTCGAATCGTTCAATCGGACGTCGTATGAATATTTGGGCATAAAATAATAATATGGGTCTTCCCATACTTAATTAAATTCTCATCTTTAAAATAGGAATAATATGGCTAATAAAATCAATAAGTAGAGAATTAATTATTCCAACAACTCGATCATATGTCCATTGGCTCGCGATTAAAATCGATCATCATCTCGTGTATATATATGTGTGTGTCGAAAATATTGGGCATTCTATTTAATGGAATTAAATTCCGGAATTTGCCTCGGAGGTGATATCGATATAATATAATATTTTCCGGACTAAAATTCTCATCTTGATATTTATCTCGATAATTATGAATTAAATAAGGAAATATACATGGACTTGCTAAATTAATTAGTTGGGCTATTTTATTTATTCTCATGTGGGCTCCTATTTAATTTGGCCCAATACATTAAATAGGTAGAGTCCTCTTAGCCCAATTCTCCAATTAAATAAAAAGGCTGGGCTTAAATAATTAACTCGGCTCAATCGCTTTGCTACGACAATAATAAATATTACCGAGTCGAATAAATTATTCCGATCGTCATCCGAGATTTATATATCGATTTTCACTATTCGCCCTTGCGGCTATAATTGGGATGTCGTAAAGAAGTCGCTTGATATTATTAATAATATAACGGTCGTAGCGACATTTGCTTCGTAATTTATTAAATAAAGGGTTGGAAAAATACGGGGCGTTACAAATATATAATTAGTAATTACTTTCATACTTTATAATTCGTTTTGATATTTATTATTATATTATCAATTTTTAAAATAATTAATATTATAATGAAATTATTTATGGTACAGTATAACTAATAATTTATAATGTCCTTTGGATTTAAGAAATAATTAGAATTTATTAAATTTATGTAAGTGGAATTTTACTTATAATATATTATAAATTAAATATTTAAGAATTTACATAATCCAAAAATATAACAAATATTTTTGTATTTCTTTTATTACATTTAGTGGTTTTATTTTCACAATTAAAAATAAAAAAAATCAAAATAATATAAGTAATACAAAAGAAAAGAAATTAAAATAAGTATATAATTAA
Organism: Plectranthus barbatus; assembly: GCA_026898455.1. Lineage (NCBI taxonomy): Eukaryota > Viridiplantae > Streptophyta > Magnoliopsida > Lamiales > Lamiaceae > Plectranthus > Plectranthus barbatus. The sequence continues at coordinate 423,101 of JAPKLW010000276.1, read as the reverse complement.
TAAAATATTTGTGCTATTTCTTCAAAGGATATTTCAGTCATTTTAAAAGTAAAAGGGAAGTGAACCAATTTTAAAAGTCGAAGGGTTGAATTGAACCAAATAGTCACAGAGGGACTAATGTGATCCTGCTTGAATAGTCGAATGATTAAATTGACCCTTATCCCTTATATATATTGAGATATTTTAACCATAATATAATAATTGTAAAAACAATATTAATTTATTTATTTTTTTTACTAAGTTCACGTTTTTCAAGAATTTTGGAAGGAAAAGCTGAAAATCCTTTAGTATATTATATAGATATTGATTTGTTTTATATAGACCAGCCTTTGAAATTCTCAAAGATATTGAAAAATGAAAATGTAGAAAAATAACTTGCCATAAAATATTTTCTAATGTGCAGATACATCACCTTGAAATCATAAAATGAATAGTTCTGTTACGAATATTATTTGATATTTAAAAAACTATTGCTGTTATTATTTTAGTAGAAGGATTTGACAGTTTTGATAGTAATATCCGGATACACCTATATGAGTAGAAACTATATACATTATAAAATATTTGTAGGATTTTTCTTTATCTTTTTAGTCTCATATTTAATTGTTTTTAAAATTAAATTATAATAATTAAACTAAGACGAGTGAAGTTAGATAGTTGATCATCTCTCAGCTACTTAAGAGTGATCTTTTATTTTACAGGAGACAGAGCATCAATTACAAGATTTGATCATTTGAAACCTGGTGAGCTCTTAATTTATATTGTCATTACTATTTCAAGTCGTACGTACCTATGGCTCTTTGTTGGAGCAACCAATTCGTCGAAATTTTTAAATTTTATCCTTTATATCTAAATTCATCTATAAATATATTTCTCACTATATTTGAAAAGGTTTTCTTCTTTTTCTTTTGAGATATTATTAAATAGGGTTAATTTATTCTAAATACAAATGGATATAACGTTTTTTAGAAATTTTAATATATATTTAAAACTGTTAACTGCATCAACTCTATATGTGTATTGATTTACGATTACTTGCAAAGTCTTACAACTAAGACATTTTGAATCTTAGCAAATATAACATGAAATTTGAAATTTTTGTAAGTATATCACTGCCAATTTTTGGGGTGAAGAAAAATTGTCCATAAAGAATAACTCATGTTTAAAATTAAAACTCCTAATTATTTATTTATATTTGATTTAAGCTTCAATAATTATTTATTGATAATCTTTTTGTTACTGTTTTGCTTGGATTTGAAGAAATAATAAAATTCAATTTATAAAGTTAATGATTTTATATTTCATATTTTAAATGAATTGGACAAGCTTTTATCGGATTGAGACATGAATAGCTCATCATTAATTGTTCATTTACAGTTCTAGTCACAGAAATGATGTCAAGAATCATGATCATACTTGGGCCAAGGTTCATCATTAGTCTTTTCTTAGCGTGGTTTTTGATAAAAAAATATTGAAGAAGGCATTTGTCTAGATTCGACACAATAGAAAACTTCCTAAAAAGTGATAACAAACTTGTGCCCATAAGATACTCATATTCAGACATAAAAAAGATGACAAAAGATTTTCAAGATAAGTTAGGCGAAGGAGGCTATGGTTTTGTTTACAAAGGAAAGCTTCGTAGCGGAAATCATGTAGCAGTCAAACTTCTTGGGAAATCCGGGTCAAATGATCAAGACTTTATGAATGAAATTGCAACTATTGGTAGGATCCATCATGTCAATATTACTACACTAGTTGGATATTGTGCGGAAGGCTCCAAACGTGCTCTTGTTCTTGATTTTATGTCAAATGGTTCTCTTGAGAAATACATATTCAATAAAGAAAAAATGGATTCTTTAAATTGGGATACAAAGTTTGAGATTGCTGTTGGAGTGGCTCATGGAATTGAGTATTTGCACCAAGGATGTGACATTCAGATTCTACATTTTGACATCAAATCTCATAATATACTTCTTGATGAAAATTTCATCCCCAAAGTATCTGATTTCGGGTTAGCAAAAATCTTCTGCATAGAGAAGAATACAATGACTCTGACTACAGTTAGAGGAACAATAGGCTACGTTGCTCCTGAGTTGATCAATCGAGGTATTGGTCGAGTTTCTTACAAAGCCGATGTCTATAGTTATGGAATGATGTTGATGGAAATGGTAGGCTTAAATAGAGATTTCAAAGTAAAGAATGACGATTCAAGCAAGTATTTCCCTTATTGGATATATGATTGTTTTAATCAAGATGAGGAATTCAAAATTGAAAGTGTTAATGAAATTGAAATTGATTGCGACAATGGAAGTACGAGAGCACTTGTTCGGAAGATGTCAATAGTCGCATTATGGTGTATACAGATGAATCCAGATGATCGTCCATCAATAAATAAAGTACTGGAAATGTTGGAAGGTGAAGTTGGGCATTTACAAATTCCTCCTTATCCCATGGAATATCCCAATGTCATAGTAAATGAGGATGAGATGTGGGGTACAAGCTCAACTTATTCTGATTCAGTATCATTGATCCATTACATGGATGCTGCCAATGTTGAGATTACTGTCAAGGATTTTCCAACTTTGCCACAGTAGAAAATAGCCTTGCAATAAAATGCAGTGATAGTCTGGCAATAACAGGTCTTTGTATAAGTAGTTTATATCAAACAAAATCTCCCCTGAAATCTTTTAGCAGACTTTGGATTGGAGTAGTTGTGCCACAGTTTATAATTTGTGTTGTATTATAATAATTGTAAGTGCTCAAGACTTTGTGAACTCAATTAGTAATGCATACCACAGGTTTCTATAAAGACGTTCCCATGGATTTCTGCATTTCCAGTTATATATTTGAATCTATGATATATTTTATTTTCGTTATGTACACTTAGATTCAATTAATGCATCACAATATAGATTTATTTGACTCTAGGTTTAGGTATTCTCGTATTCTTATAAAGGATATATTCTCCTTGACTCTCATTTCCAACTACTCTGTTCTTGATTTACATGGGGAGAATACACTGCTTTGACTTGATCCTTTTTATATACGAACCAAATAGGAACACAAAAACAAGAGATGAGATTAGAGGGCAAATCATACATTTAATGCCTATAAACTCCGATCTTGATCATGATTTTCTGTGATGTATGTGGAACACTTGCAGGGTACATCAAAGATATCAAGCGGGTCATTGGTGCGCTCCTAATCAAATCCTTAATGTTTCAAGTTGTGATCTACATCAGCATGCGATAAGAGTTGATAACCTTTCCTATATGTTTATTTTAGTTGTTAGCTTTGTAGTAAGATTCATCGTTGGATTTATCTGCGCAATGGGGTTCCTCATCTACACATTCCGAAGAAGACACTTGTCCATGTACCAAGCAATAGAAGACTTCCTCCAAAGTGACAACAAACTCGCACCAATAAGATATTCCTATTCAGACTAAAAGAAGATAACTACGTTTTCGAGAAAAACTGGGTGAAGGAGGTTTTGGATCTATTTACAAAGGAAAGCTTCGAAGTGGTCATGATGTTGCAGTTAAACTATTGCGAAGCCCGAGAGAAAATAGCCAGGACTTCATGAATGAAATTGCTGCCATTGGGAGGATCTATCATGTAAATGTTGTGAAGCTCGTTGGATATTGTGCAGAAAGATCCAAGCGTGCTCTTCTCTTCGATTTTATGCCTAATGGTTCTCTCGACAAGTACATCTTCAATCGAGAAGAAACAAATTGCTTGAACTGGGAAACCAAGTTTAAAATTGCAATTGGAGTTGCTCGAGGGATTGAGTATTTGCACAATGGTTGTGATATTCAAATCTTGCATTTTGATATCAAACCTCACAATATACTTCTTGATTATATGTTTGTCCCCAAAATCTCTCATTTTGGGCTAGCAAAATTATGCTCCATAGATAAGGATACTGTGACCTTAGCAGCTATTAGAGGAACAATAGGCTATGTTGCTCCCGAGCTGATCAATAGAAGTATTGGCAGAGTTTCTTATAAAGCTGATGTATATAGTTTTGAAATGTTGCTGATGGAAATGGTGGGCTTGAATCGAGACTTAAAAGGAGAAAATGATGATTCCAGCCAATATTTTCCATGTTGGATATATGACCGCTTTAAACAAGACAGAGACATTGAGATTGGAAAAGCAGAGGAAAGGATTAGTGACAATGATGAGGGAGATAGTGCAAAGAAACTTGTTCGGAAGATGGCAATAGTTGCATTGTGGTGCATACAGATGAATCCAGAGGACCGTCCATCAATGAGCAAAGTGTTGAAGATGTTAGAAGGTGAAGTTGAACGTATGCAGATTCCTAATTATCCACCTCAATCATTCCATCTCGGAGTAAACATGGATGAGACGTGGAGGGATGCATATTCAACTGATGATTCAGTATCGTTGCTCCATTCCAACAATGCTGGCAGCCTTGAGATTACAGTTCATGGTCAACAAAATCTGCAGAAGAAGTAAAGGGGCATATGGCAGTAGGAGTCTTTGCTTCACTGCCTGCTCACCTATGTTTTCTATTGAAACATGCCCCTTTGTGTTGTACGTATGAATGAGATGAGATGTAACCAATGTTTAAAGTTCCTTTATCAGAAGCTATGCATATGCTCTGAATTGGCAATTGATTGCGCAAAAAATTTGTGTTGCAATAAATGTGATGTTAGGAGTCTTGTTTGGCGTCTAGGGTAGGGACCCTACCATATTTATCACTGGGACAGAATTAATATGAAAAGCCAACTCAATAATAATAATTACAACATGTTTTTGCTCATCATCTTGCTACACATTGTAAAAAGAATGATAATGTGCAAGTGCCAAAATACAATTGAGTAAGAGTACTTGCAATAATACTATATCTTTATAATCTCAAAATTAGTTTTTTTATTTCATATTCCAATTTTTTACTAGAAACATATTTTCAACAACTGACATTAATTTATGTTGTTATTATTATTTCAAGGTGTACCTAAAATTATGTTGTCAAATAATAATTAAATAACCCATGGAAAAATGTTTATTAAATAAGAGTACTAATGAGAATTTAATTGAATAGCTCACTTTTATAATTTTTTTTAATTTTATCAAATAAGTTATAAGAAAAGTTTTAATTGTTTATTTCTTTCAAAATTAATTCCTAATTATTCATTATTTCTTAAAAATATTTCAAAATATATATTCAGATTTTCTCAAAATTAAAACAAATCTGTGTGTATTTTTGTAAAATGTATAAAATATAAAACGAATTTATATGGAGCATCCCAGTTACGAATTAGAATGCAAAAATAATTATTAATGTCACCTCAATTTGTTTCAGACACCATATGAAAGAAATCAATGTTAGGAGTCTTATTGGGCGTTCTGCGTAGGGGCCCTACCTTAATTATCACTACTGGGACAGAATGAAAAATCCACTCAATAATAATAAGATCTGCAGAGAGGGAAATGGGAATGAATCGAAGAAAAATGAAAGGGGAAATAAAAAATGGGAATAATTTAGTGGAACAGATGAAAATAGAAAATGATACTAATTTGGGGACAGGAGAGTAGTATACTTATTGAAGTCAACACATGAGGCTGAGAGTGATTGTATGAGGGGCCAGTTGAAGCAAGGTCTAACTTGAGGGTTTACACACTAAATCTTTTTGTTAGTGTAGGACTGTAGGGGCCCTACCTTATTTATCACTGGGGCAGAATGAAATCCACTCACTAATAAGATGTGCAGAGGGAATTGTGAATGAATCAAAGAAAAATATTGATGGCAGCTGAAACCCTCCTCCTCCTCTTTGCATATTCATCTCTCTTTCTTCTTATACTCCAGATCCAGAGCCAGAGGTGTGTTGCTAATGCTCAGCCTATCTGCACCCCTTCTGCTTGTGGCATTATTTCCAATATCAGCTACCCTTTTCGCCTCAAGGATGACCCCAACGGCAACTACTGCGGTCATCCCGGAGGTGAATTAGCATGCGAAAACAACGTCACCTTCCTCTATCTCAGCTCCCATAAGTACTATGTCAAAGCAATCAACTACACTAGCACCACCATCAGACTCGTTGATGCTTCCATAAACAACCACACCTGCTCTTTCCCCACCTCTTCTCCATATTCCGACTCCCGAATGAGACTTGTAGATCCTTACAGTTTCATTTACTACGTATATTATACACCTATATACATGATGAGCTGCCCACATCCGTTGAAGAATTCTTCCACCTTTACAAATATTACTCACTGTCAAAGTCAAACATCCAACTCCAGATTTACTTATTTTAAGATCAGCGAAATGAAGGCCTCAGATGTAACAGAAACTTGCAGGATAGACATGATAACGATGACTTCCTGGGGCTTTAAGGATGTCAACAACGTATCACTCGAAGAAATCCACAGATCTCTCTTGTATGGATTTGAAATCGTCTTCTGCTCTGATTGCGGAGCATCATGGACAGCGTGGGGTAAGTATGTCGGTAGATGCATTAATAAGTTAATTATGGATGGAAAGTGGGTTGTTGTACAATTAATAGTTGATTTCGTTAGATTTTTCTTCTAAAAGATTTTATTTTTTAAAATACTTATTCTTTGAATTATTATACTTCTTTTTTCTTTCTAGAACTTGATTTTTAACCATTTGTTCTGGTTACTCTATTAAATCTATTTGAGAATTGAGGTTAGTTTAAAGTCTTATTGTATGCAAACCTTGATAATTATCATGGTAGCCTCCGCCTAGAAACTTATTTCTGATTCTGTATATGAATTGAGACCATACATTTGTTGTACGTAGTTACCATTGCGCTTAAGAAATGTATTTATTTATTTTTTTTCTGGCTAATTAGCTTTTGTATTCTTGGAAATGCAGATAAATTCGTGATTCTCTTCGACGGAGACCTTAGAAGTGAGGGTTCTGACTCTCAATGTCATTAATTTGGTTTGTGTTTACAATTTTGGAAGTTCAACATGATCCTTATGATGTTCATGTCTATGTGCAGTCCCTTTCATAATTCTTGTGGCCATTGCAGGTGCGCATGCATTTAATTGATTTATGTTTCTTTGAATATATAAATAGTATGGCAGTTTGTTTCTTTATTTTCTGATATATCCCATATAACTATAATGACCAACTGATTGCTTTACTCAAATTAATTTTCCAACTGATTGCTTTACTCAAATTAATTTTCCGTATTTAATATCACAAGCGAATGACATCTTTTGTGTATTCCATTTCAGTTATCACAGGTGCACTCGTAAACCCTGTAATTGGAGTCACTATTGCATTGGGATTAATATATTTCATTGGCAAAGACTTGTACTCTGCAAGTGAGAACAATTAATACCTTCTACCTTAATTACTTGGTTTTCTGATCTCATATTCATTTTCAATTTGCTTATTTGCCGCTTTTGTAGAGGTCGACTCATTTAATCCGTTCTACACAATTATCGGTACGCTCTTAATCTAGTGTGCATTTTTTTTTGGAATATTTGTTTCATACATACATACTAGCCTTGAACATTCTTAAAGATATACAAATATAAGAGGAAATATATCTAAGTTGTCAATTTCACTAAAAATCTTAAATATCCAGTATTATATACATATTCAAGAATTGGCCAAAACTGTAGGAACTTTCCAAAATACCCCTAATTTTGAACTAATATTTGCAGGATTTAAAAATATTCTAATCAATTTCGCAATTATTTATATTTGATTACTCAAATTATCAATTAAAAATATATTTTTCAATTACTCATCTGTTATTCAATATTTTTTTAATTTTAAATTTATAAATTATTAAACGAAATAATAAAAGAATTAATATTTGTATTTCACGATTAAATATATATTATTAATATTTTAGAGTGAGTATACAACTTAATTTTGAATTAATTATTAATTTATTTTTGCATTACACTAAATCGAATGGGCAAAAATTTAATCAAATAAAAAATAAAATAAAATAAAAATATGATTGTGGTACATTGCCATCATTGTGTAATGCTCTCTAATTATTTATGATTTGAATAGTTTCATTTGCAACATAAAAAATTAACGAAATAAAAAAAAATTGAAATTTCATATGCAACAAAAAAAAATTAACGAAATAATTTTTTTTTAGATATATGATAGTGATTTGCAGTTTGGTTTGATTTAAATTTATTCAATTGCGACTTATAAAATTTTAATGAAATTAAATATTTAGATTTTTTCATAAATTCCAATATATATATATATATATATATATATAGAGAGAGAGAGAGAGAGAGCGGATCCAGTGAGAAAGATCTTAACGTGAGAAAGTGAGAAAGATGCTTGATTGCATTCACGACATTGCTTGATTGCATTCAAGTCGTTGCTTGATTACAATGTTGCTTGATTGTGCTTTAGTTGTTGCTTGATTGCGTTTTAATTGTTGCTTGAATATCAACCATTGATTTTTTTAGATCTGATGGATATGATTCATTCTTTTTTGTTACAGGGGGATTTTTTTTTACATGATCCCTCCTCTCTCTCTCTCTATATATATATATATGGAGCGGATCCAATGAGAAAAGTCTTAATGTGAGAAAGTGAGGAAGATGCTTAATTGCGTTCATGGCATTGCTTGATTGTATTCAAGTCGTTGCTTGATTATGCTTTAGTTATTGCTTGATTGTGTTTTAATTGTTGCTTGATTAAATCAACCATTGATTTTTTTAGATCTGATGGACATGATTTATTCTTTTTGCTTACAGGGAAATTTTTTTTTACATGATCCCTTCTCTCTCTCTCTCTCTATATATATATATATATATATGTGCATTCTAGGCTGAACTCATCTTCCTGAATGAACTATGAACTTTCATTGTTGTGTGTGTAATTGATCATT
>JAPKLW010000276.1:376040-413831 GCA_026898455.1 Plectranthus barbatus | reverse complement strand
TTAGTACATATACATAGATTTCTAAAAAAAGTGTGAGTAGCGTGGTAAATATGGCTATTATTTAAATGTAAGTATAAAAGTGGTTATTTAAGATTTTTTTTATAATAAAATAGGCTATTTAAGGTTTTGACTGCTATTAATTTTGTCAGCAATAATAGATAAAGAAAAAAAATATAATGTTGTTATTATTTGAGTTGAAGGAGCTAGGAACCTCTCTATTTAGAGTGTTCAACATTTGAGACTATTATTTGACAATCTTGATATATACTTATAACCGAAAATAATATCTACCCCTTATATAGAAACTATATACATAATAAAAAGTGTGTAGGAATGATAAAGAATGTGCTAGTGCCAAAATACAATTGAGACATTGAGTTATCTTTTTTAGTTTCACATTTAGTTGTCAGTTTTATCTCTATTCCATTTTCCTAAAATTAAGTTACAATATTTAATTAATTGAAATTATAAGTTGAGTTTGATCGTAAATCTTTCCCCTACTTAAGGGTGAGAACCATTGTACACGTCTTTGATCTCATATTTTATTTTGCTTATGGTGCATGTGGTTTGCTTTTATTTTACAGGTTACCTGAAATACATTACAAGAATGAAATATGCGATCCCTGGTGAGCTCTTAATTTATGTTGCCATTACTATTTGAAGCTAAGAGTGGAAATAAGTCGGGCCAGGCTGGGCCTTCCGACTACTTAATCGTCTATTTTGATTTTACGTTTTTGTGAAATATATATATATATACACCATTCATTTCTGGATTGTAACTAGAACCTCACATCAATAACCCAACCCCTACCACTTATAGGGAGTTTTAAAAAGTATATTATTGTTTAATTATTCAATATTTATTTGAAAGAAAAATTATTCCAAGAATAATATAATTTTTATACTAAAATCCGATTTGCATTATAACTACAAAGATTTATCATACTCTTAATTATAAAAATATTAATTCTATAAAATTAATAATTTTATATTTCATACTAATTTTAGATATTAAACTTCCTTGCGAGTTGAAAGTTTGTTTTGTTTAGTAAACAAAGTTCATTGAATGTGCCTTTATGGGGTGGAGACCCTAATAACTTCCTAAGATATTGATTCATTTACAGTTGCACAAATCTCAGACATGTTTTCAAGAATCGTGATCATCTTAGGGCCAAGGTTCATCATTAGTCTTTTCTTAGTGTGGGTTTTGATAAAGAAATATCGAAGAAGGCATCTGTCTAGATTCGACATAATAGAGAACTTTCTGCAAAGTGATAACAAGCTCACGCCAATTAGATACTCCTATTCAGATATAAAAAAGATGACAAAAAACTTTCAAGGCAAATTAGGTGAAGGAGGCTATGGTTCTGTTTACATAGGAAAGCTTCGTAGCGGTAATCATGTAGCAGTCAAACTTCTTGGGAAATCTGGAACAGATGACCGAGACTTTATGAATGAAATTGCAACTATTGGAAGAATCCATCATGTCAATATTGCGAAACTAGTTGGATATTGTGCAGAAGGCTCCAAACGTGCTCTTGTGCTTGATTATATGTCTAATGGTTCTCTTGAGAAGTACATATCCAATAAAGAAAAAAGTAATTTATTAAATTGGGATACAAAGTTTGAGATTGTGGTTGGAGTGGCTCGTGGGATTGAGTATTTGCATCGAGGGTGTGATATTCAGATTCTACATTTTGACATCAAGCCTCATAATATACTTCTTGATGATAAATTCATCCCAAAAGTATCTGATTTCGGGTTAGCAAAAATTTTCTCCACGGAGAAGAATACAATGACCCTCACTGCTGCTAAAGGAACTATAGGCTATGTTGCTCCTGAGTTGATCAACAGAGGTATTGGTCGAGTTTCTTACAAAGCCGATGTCTATAGTTATGGAATGTTGTTGATGGAAATGGTGGGCTTAAATAGAGATTTGAAAGGAAACAATGATGATTCAAGTAGGTATTTCCCACAATGGATATATGACGGTTTTAATCAAGACAAGGAGTTTAAAGTTGGAAGTTTTGATGAAATTGAGAATGATTGCGACAATGAAAGTACAAGAGTACTTGTTCGAAAGATGACAATAGTCGCATTATGGTGTATACAGATAAATTCGGATAATCGTCCATCAATGAATAAAGTACTGGAAATGTTGGAAGGTGAAGTTGGGCATTTACAAATTCCGCCTTATCCCATGGAATATCCAAATGTCATGGTAAATAAGAATGAGACGTGGGGTACAAGCTCAACTTATTCTGATTCTGTATCACTGCTCCATTACAAGAATGCTACCGATGTTAAGATTACTATCGACGATTTTCCAACTTTGCCATAGTAGAAAATAGTCTTGCACTAAAATGCAGTGACATTCCGGCAATAACAGGTCTCTGTATAAGCAGGTTAGTTGCTATTATTTATATGGTTTTATAAACTTACCATTTCTTCGTCTTATGCTAATGTTTTTGTAATCTGGAAACTGCAGGTTACTTTCGAAGCTTCTTAGCTGGTAAGGAGTATGATTATCTCACTCCTTGTCGGGTCAACAACTCTAAACATAATCTTCTTCACTGCTAATCCTCCACATGTGCAGGTCTTTCCCCAATTCTTCTTATTATTGTAGGTGCGCAATTCATTTCGAATTCTTCTCATCAACTTTCTGATATAAATGATGTTCGAAGACTCAACTTGTAAGATATTAGGATTATGTATTGGTAGGCATTGTTTCAGCCAAGTTGTCTTCAGTTTTAGTCAGATATGTGTTTGTAAGTTTGGTAGTGTAGGATTATGTTTGATTGAATTAATGTTTTTAAAATGTGAGTTTGCTTTTTTATTTTGAGAATGATGTTCTCTATGTTGGTCAATGATCATGTAAAAAGTACTTTTTCCACATCAATAATATAACTTTAACACATTACTTTATATCTTTCTGGAAATGCAGACCAAATAATGACAGATGCTCTTGTCCCAAATATTAACTCACTGAAGAAAATCCATAAGTAAAAATAAAACTTAGAATTTCTCAAGATGATTAGTTTTGTCCAAAATAAATCTATATCGACTAGAAACTTAAAAGTAAAATCCCCCAAAAAACTTACAAAATAGTTCTACAATATATTAGGTAAGATATGTTTTTGTCTCCAAAATTATGCTCCATAGAGAAGGATACTGTGACTTTAACAGCTGTTAGAGGAACAATAGGCTATGCTTTTCGAAAGATGACAATAGTTACACTATGGTGAATTGAACATAGACATATTCCTAATTATCCATCTCAGAATTAAGGATTGACAAAGTCTGCAGAAGCAGTAAGAGGCATTCACTTAACTGTTTGTGTTGTACATATGAATCAGATGAGTTGTCACCTTTATTTAAAGCTCCTTTATCAGAAGCTAAGCTTTTTCAGTCTAAAGTTAGTAATTGATTGAGCAATATTTGTGGTTGTGGCTGGATAATGGAGTTGTTAGGAGTCTTGTTAGTGGTGTTGGGGCCCTACCTTTATGAACACAATAAAGTGCACCCAATAATAAGATCTGCGGAGGGAACTGTGAATGAATCAAGAAAAATGATGGCAGCTGAAACCCCTATTCTACTCCTCATTGTATATTCATCTCTCTTCGTTCTTTTACTCCAGAGCCAGAGCCAGAGGTGTGTTGCTAATGCTAAGCCTCACTGTACTCCTTCAGCCTGCGGCAGCATTTCCAATATTAGCGACCCTTTTCGCCTCAAGGGTGATCCCGACTACTGTGGTGATCGAAGAGCTGAATTAGCATGCGAAAACAATGTCACCTTCATCTATCTCAAATCTCACAAGTTCTATGTCAAAGCAATCAACAGCACTATCATCAGACTGGTTGATACTTCCATAAACAATCATACCTGCTCTTTCCCCACCCTCTCTACATATTACCATAGATGGACTAATTCTTTCCTTAGTGAGTATACTTCGCCTATAAACTTAATGAGCTGCCCACATCCCTTGAAGAATTCTTCCTCCTTTACAAATATCACCCATTGTCAAGACTCTGATCCATCCAACTCCAGATTTAGTTATGTTAAGATCGGCAGGATGATGGCCTCAGATGTAACAGAAACGTGCAGGGTAGACGTGATAGTGCCGACATCCTGGGGATTTAATGATTTGAACAACGTATCACTCGAAGAAATCCACCGCTCTCTCTTGTATGGATTTGAAGCCTACTTCTGTAGTGTGTGCAGCAAATCAATGACAGCGTGGGGTAAGAATATTGCAAGATGCGTAAAGCTAATTATGATCTCTACACTCTCACCTTTAGCACTAGAATTATCCTATATTTCTGTATCTTGATGGAAGTGGGTGGTTGTAAAATTGTTAATGATTAGCTTCTATGAAATCTAATCTCTATCATCTATTATATTATACTAAGATAGTATTAAGCGGAGGCTGGGGCGACGTGCCAGAGATCTTGTCCGTCGTCATCGCTGGAGTCGTTTGATTCCTCTAGATTTTTCTTAAATTTTTTTTTTTTGTATGAAAAATGAAGGAGATATTTCTGACCTTACACACATGCCTACATGTGAATTAATTATGTTTCGTTTTCAATTCAATCTTTTCTTATTAAAAAAAAAAGATTTTGTTTTAAAAATACCTGTTTATATTTTGGTATTTTTTTCTCTAGATCTTATTTTTTCTCCATTTGTGCTGTTTACTGTATTAAATCTATTTGAGGTTACTAATTTGAAGTTTTATTGTTTAGATTTAGTTAAATTTATGCTTATTTAAATATTATTGAATAAAATTTGAGTACTGTTTGAGCTATATTTACATCTTTTTTATTCGAACTCAATTCGGTTTTACATTATTCAGATTGCGGAATTTGAATTTAATTATTATGTCTTAATTTATATTTTATAAACTAATGAATGATAAACCTTTAGATTAAATCTAAACTGCAATTGAATTTATACATTCATAGTAGGAAGCTCAAATATATTTTCACACATTCATGATATTTTAACTTCAAACTTTTTCTTGCATGTTGATTGTTTACTTTACTTCAATCAATTATTTTCATTCATGTATATAATATATATGTCGTTGACGTTATTTCATCCGTGCATATTAATAATTATTTTAAAATATGTTTTGTTATTAATTATAACAAATATTTTTGATGAATTAGCCTTATTAAATCTTGTTCCTTAAAGCATTTAGGGGCTATTCAGGGCTTAGGCACCTTTTAATCGGCCAATTTTTATATAAGTATAAAAGAAACTATTATATGACTTTAATTATTTTGTATTTATTAATAATTATTTATTTAAGGCTCAAACTAAAAATTAAGTTATGATTAAGGCGTAGGCTTAACTACATATTCTAAATGAACTATGAACTTTCATTATAACGTGCATGATAATTTATAATACTACACTATAATACTTCATTATAAAATGTCCTCTTACGAAATATCATCCACATTACAATAAAAAATCACACATTCTTTCACCTGAGAAGAAAGGTGGAAAATAGGAGTGTTAAGTTAACAACATTATTTCAGTAGCACGCACAATTTTGCCTATTCACACGGTAGCCTCCTAGAAATTTATTTCTGATTCTGTATATTAAATCATACATTTGATATAGCATTGCGCTGAAGAAACCTATTTTATTTTTTTCTGGCTAATTAATGCTTTAATTTGAATCTTGTGGAAATGCAGAAAAATTCAAGTTCTTCATAGATGACATTGAAAGTGAGGATTCTGACTTTTAATCCCATTAGTTTAGTTTGTGTTTATAAGTTTGGAAGTTCAACATAATCCTCATGATGTTCATGTGTATCTGCAGTCCATTTCATAGTTCTTCTTGCCGTTGCAGGTGCGCAATTAATTAATTAATTTATGTTGGTTTCTTTGAATACATGGCAGTTTGCTTCTATATTTTCTTCTCATCAATTTTCTGAATGACTGCTTCACTCAAATCTTCAATATTTATTATCAAATTTACGATCAAATATTCTTGCATAATTTTGGAAAATGTCATTGCTATTACTCAAACAAGAAGCATGAAACTTATGTTTGCATATTCGTCCATTGTAATGAGTAATTTTGTGTAATCTAGCACTAACAGGTGCACTGGTAAACCCTGTAATTGGAGTCACTATTGCATTGGGATTACTATGGTACATTGGCAAGGGCTTGTACTCTGCAATAGAATACAGTAAGAACAGATTTTCTCTCATATTCATTTTTAATTTGCTTAACCATTTATTTGTTGCATTTGCAGAGGAACCTAGATCTCTTCTCTACAAAATCACTGGTATGCTCTTAATCTAGTGTGTATATATTTTTATATACCAGCCTTGAAAATTCTAAAAGATATTCAAAAAATGAAAAATGTAGAAAAATAACCAGTGAAGAATATTTTGTTAATATGCATACTAACGCTTTGAAATCATAAAATTATTCCACAGTCGACTATCTTATCTATGCTATTAGGTCTGTTACGAATATTTGATAGAAAAAAAAACCTTACGTTGCTAGTATTTGAGTTGAAGGAGGAGATCAAAGAGCTCTCTATTTAGCTACACATGATTGTTCATCATTTGAGATTATTAATTGACAAAAACATCCATCGCCTAGATAGAAACTATATATACATTATAAAAAGTTTGTAGGAATGATAAGAATGTGCAAGTGCCAAATTAAAATTAAATTGAGTAAAAGTACTTGCATGCATTACTCTTATCTTTTTAGTATCATAATTAGTTATTTTATCTCACAATCTATTTTTAAAAAAAAATTAAATTAGAATATTTAAACTGACAAAAGTGGAGTTCCATAGTAGATCTTTCACCTACTTAAGATTAAGAACTACTCTTTTAATTTACTACATCTTTGATCACATTTGGTGTGCATTTATCTTACAGGATATACATTTTCATCTACAAGACCATATTTGAACTATGGTGAGCTCTTAATTTATGTTGTCATTACTATTTGAAGCCCTACTTATGACCTTTTGTGGAGCAACTCATGCTAGGAGATTTTTATTATTTTATCCTTTATATCTAAATTTATCTATAAATATATTTCCTAAAATATTTGAAATAGTTCTCAGCTTCTTTTTCTTTTTTAAATTAATTTCTTGGCGAAAATATCTTGACATATTCTTCAATAGGGTTAATTTATTCTAAATACAAAAGTATTCAACATTTTTTAAATTCTTAATACATATTTCAAATTTTCGGGGTCCTAAAAAATTGCCCATATGTACCTCGTGTTTAAAATTAAAATTTGTAATTATTTGTTTATATTTATTTTAAGTTTCAATAATAATTAAGTGATAATTTATTTGAGCTTGAATTTGAAAAATATATATTATATATACTTGTACATTTCCAGCAAAAACTGCAGTATTTTATTTAGATATCTCAATATTTATATTATTTTATTTATACATTTGGTAGTGTATATTATTTTGATTTTGAGAATATGTATAGTTGTATATTAAAGGAAAGTAGTGGCAAAAAAACTTCCCGCCAAAATTTTATACCATTTTTATGAATATTTTTATATTTATTCTATTATAATATTGATGTTGTTGGTCCCGGTTTATCAGAGTAGAAATAGTATACCAATTTATCTTTTGGGGTTATGGGATTCGAGGTCTCAGCATGATCGTTAGCATCATCGACCCTCTTGATTGTCTGATGGTCAATCGAGGATGCTGGTTGATAAGATCCATCTTAATAAATCTAGTCGAAACAATCGGTTTAGCAATGAAAGAATTCGTGTCCGACTGGTTATTGACATCATTGATCTCAGGAATGTCTTCTCCCAGCTCTTTCATAGTCCTGTGCTTCAAAGTAGTTTCATAAAAAATATTATATGTTATCTCCACAATTTTGGTAGTCTTATTGAATACCCGATATCCCTTGTGAGATGGGTGCCCATAACCAAGGAACACGCCTTCATCAACTTTGGGAGAAAAAACATTCATTTTTGACTTGCCATTGTTATGAACATAACATGGAGAACCAAAAGCACGAAGATGAGCTAAGAAGGACTTATGACCATGATATATCTCGTATAGGGTTTTTTGAAGTCGGTCATTGATGTTGCTTCGATTCTGTGTGTAGCACGCCGCCATCAATGCTTCACCCCAAAACTTCTCATCCAAGCTGGTCTCAGCCAGCATGGTTCGGACTGCTTCCTTCAGCGTCTTATTCCTTCGTTCTGCTAGGCCATTCGGCTGCGGAGTACTTGGAGTTGAACGCTCATGCCCGATGTTGGCTTCCGCACAAAAATCTATCAGATAGCCGTAGCAAAACTCTATCCTATTGTCGGATTTGATTCTCTTCATTGTCACCTCTCGCTGGTTCTAGACTCACATGATCAGCTCTGGCAAAATGACTTCACTTCGTCCTTGGCCTTGAGAAGTTTAATCCATGTATAGCGCGAATAGTCATTGACGATTACTAATGAGAATAGTTTGCCTCCAACGGTTGGGGGAGTTACTGGACCGAATAAGTTCATATGGAGTAACTCCACTCGGGTAGTGCTTGGGCTGACTGCTTTGTTCTTGAAGGAGGCCTTCATTTGCGTCCCATGCTGGCAGGGTTTGCATACTCCTTCCTTTTGAACACTCCTTTTGGTAGACCTTGTACTAGACTGTGCTTAGCCAAATGATTGATTGTCTTGAATTTCAGATGACTTAGTCTTTTGTGCCACAACCACTTTGTCTCTGTCGTGCTGGTGGAAACAAAGCACGAATCAGTCTGCCCGCTCAGCCAGTCTACTACATAGAGTCCACCTTTGCAAACTCCCCTTAGCTTGATGTCTCCAGTGACTTTATCATTGACTTGACATTCTGATTTCTCAAAGGAGACAATATATCCATTCTCGCTGAGTTTGTCACGCCCCCAAACCGGGCCTATGCGACAGACCCACGTGCGAACAATGCACGCTAAGGGTTTTAGTGGTTTAAAACAATTTTCGACATTTACTTAAGAGTAGCGGAAGCAAATGAATATCTAAAAAAAAGGGACTTGCTTTTAATTTCAAAAGATAGGAGTTTGAATCTCAATCGCTAATCAAGAAATCAAGTGTAGTGAAAGCAAGTAAACATTTCCAAGGACTTAATTATATTTTTGAAAGTTAAGAGTTAAGTTCATATGATAGTCAAGCAAATAAGCATAGCGGAAGCAAATGACGAATTCACAAGCAAGTGTGGAAAATTGGATAATAACATTTGAATTCAGAGAATGACCACCACGCGGGTCTTGCACAAAGTGTGACTTGGAACAATTAAGGAACACGAATCAACAAATGGGTACTATGTATGAAGACATAGCCCCTTGAGCCTCGATACCAAATGACAACCAATAAATTAGATTAACGAAAATCTCAAGGAACATGCCATGTAAATTTGGAATTTAAATCATGCGAAGGACTTGAATAGATCATGCCATTTAGAACAATTGAACAAGGAGTAATCACAAAAGGGTATAATTCAAGCTTACAATCATTCGACTCCAAAGAGGGTTCATGAATAAACTTAGGTTAGACTCACAAAACATTTTACTCCAATTAGTGCAATTAGACATGTCAAAAGACAAAGATAATGATGGATGTTTTCAAGGAATAGTTCAAAAGATTACATTTAGTATGAGGTTCACAACCGAACCACCTTCTTAGCTTTCCACCACAACGCTGCCTCCACCCCCATCACCATGTACCTACACGTAGGGAAAACACGCATAGGGGCTGAGTACTCCGCGTACCCAGTGGTCACGGTGTCCTAAAAACAAAATACATATATATGATGTAGTCACCGTAACACACAAGCATAGCACAAGGGTTTTGTTGAAAAATAACTCATGCATGCTCAAAAAAAATTTAAATACTCACATGGATCCATGAACACTCAATTTGGTGGTGCATTTCACGATCAACGATCATATCATTCACATAAACCGCGTAGGACACGCATGAGGGTTTCAACTCCTCCCTCCTCCTTATTTCTCCCATTTCTCCCGACAAGAGGGTGATCGTATCCCTCCTCCTTATCTCTCCCAAATGCTCGTGGCAATTAATAATCATAAGCACCAAAACAATTTAACGGTGACACATCGCTTTTCAAAACAAGAATCATTCATTTTAAATTTTTGGAAATCATTTTGGAAAGCAAACCAAAAGAAGATAGGATAAAGTAGTGCCCACCTTAATTATGAGGTGAAGGTTTACTTGGTGCCACTAGTTGAAGCTTCCTTTTGATAATCACCAACACCTAGATTGTTTAACATTTAATTACTAGGTGTGTTCATGTAGTTTCATGCATTAGCTATTTCAATCAACAAGCATGATATTCATTTTAATGTGCTTCATGTGACACTTCAATCTAAGTCTACAATATTATCATTCATTTTTAGTTATCATTAATCACATGCTTGCATAATCATTGTCTAGCTCAACAATTAAAGTATTTTTAGCTATTACACATAATTCATTAGCCTCTTTTGATAAAGTATGCTCATATATTTATTTATAACCTTTTCCTAGTGATGCAAATAGTTTAATTTAAAATCATGTTAATGTCCTAGTTCTAAATGTTAATGAGTGATCAATTAAAGATGCAATATGTTTTAAAAGAATTACTAATTTGAGAAAATGTGTTTATCAATTTTAGAAAAAAATATGAATGCAAGCAAATGACTCTATGTTATTTAACTTAGTGAAATTCTCCTAGTCATGCATCTAAATGTGACTCTGTTTTCAAAGTGATGCCGACTATAATTTACAGAGAATTTGAGTATGAAATTTTATATGAAAAAACTAGATTTCAACATGAATACTCTCCAATTGACGGTTTGTGAAAATCATTTTTCGTTTGGAAGATACGGGCTGGGGGAGATTGATTTTCCTGAATGTTTTTGCTACGGGCTAAAACAGGGGTGCAGACTTTAAAAATTAATTGTGACTAAAATACTTGTGATATAGACTTGAAATTTTATGTGCATACTCTATAATGTGTTATAAATATAAATATAAAATTTTAGAATTTTCTAAGGTTCCTAAGTACAGTTTCAAAATCCGTTTTTGACATGCGATACAAAATGACACATTTTATTGCAGAGAGCATAACTTTCAAACCATATCGTATTTTGACATGAATCCAAATCTAACATACTCCTAACACGTTCATGTATAACATATTTAAATTTCAGACCTATTGAGTTCCATTTGACTCGACTGCCACAGCAAAACAGGGAGCTCATTTCACAGATTTCATCTCAGCATGCTCATTTCACTCTAATATGTATAAATTCGTGGCTAACCCACTTTCATCAACATGTAGGCTCAATTTCAGACATCACACATCTCATATAATGTTAATAAATCATATATCTCATGGTGTATCATGTATTCAAGCAATATATCAACAACAATCAACAACATATCCAAGAATGGTCATCAAGCAAGCTTATCTTCAACCCTAGTTCATCAAATGAGCTAAAAAGCAACTAGGGGTTTCATGCAATCCTATAATCATGTTTATGAGGATCTAGAGAGGGTAAATAAGGGGTTACTTGAAGAGTTTATGTCCAGATTTAAACTTCTCTTGCTCAAACTTCGAAAATGGCTCTTCCTAGCTCCTATTTGCTCTCTTCTTGCTTCCTACCCCTTGCAAGCCTCTAGATCTACCACATAGCTCCATGGATCTTCATTGTTCAGCCTTGGTCGAATTTGGAAGCTTGAAATCTAGGGAATCTACTTGGTTCAATGGATAGAGGAAGGTGTGGGGGTGAGTTTGGTGAAATATGGTAGTGATTTGAGGTGGTATGAGATGGTTTATGTGTGTAGAAGTGTGGCTGCCATTGTTAAAGCTTTAATGGAGGTTCATCAATGGAGTTGGTGTGTTGAAGAAGATGGAGTGAGGGAGGGGAAGGGGTGGTCGATTGTGAGAGGGGAGGGAGTGAGGTTGGAGTGTAAGAATGGTGTTGCTTACATGCATGAGAGAGAATTAATCATTGTGTCTCCCAACTTTCCTCTATGACTAATTTCCCCTTAATCAATTTAGGGACTAGGCTTATATTTTCTTCTTGAAGGCCTACTTTAGTAATTAGGCCACACACACCCACAACACTAGATATTTTAAATACTTGCATAATTCCCCTTAATATATCATAAGGTTGGAATTTACATAATTCCCCTATCTTATTTAATATGGCCGAAAATCTCTAGGAAGGAATATGAAATAATTCCCAAAAATTTGCTCCGGAAATAAGTCTTGAATATATTCACAAATAATATGAAAAGAAAATTAATATGAAATATTCCTCTTATTATTTCTAGAGGTAGCCGAAATAGGGAAATGAAGGAAATAAATTCTGGAACTTCACCTCGGAATTATTATCGATTAATTATGCTAGATCGATTTAAATTATGAATTCGGATTGAATAATCCTCATGCAATTATTTAAATAGACTAAGGTAAAATGAGTCTCAATATATTTCTTCTATTGGGCCATTCACTTGCATCTCTAGTTGGGCTCCTATTTATTTATTCTAATTGGGTCCACATATATGAGAGGATAATTATGTAAATAAATTCTTTAGCCCATTAATAATAAGGTGGCTAAACATAGTTCTAATAATTAGATCGATAAATATTAATCGCACTTTAATTCTTCGTTACGTATATTAAAATAATTATTTAGCGTAAATAATATGGCACGAAAAATGCGGGGTGTTACAGAGTTAACTTACGCTGAGTAAGTTGTGCTTTAGATTGGTGACTAGGGATACATTGATTAGTCTAGTCCGTTCAGCTTGATACATCCCCTTCCAATGACTCTTCCTTCGGAGTTGTCACCAAACAACACTGGTGGTCCTTGGATCATGTTGAGATCACTAAAAAAATCTCTATTTCCTGTCATGTGTGATGAGCATCCGCTGCCGATGATCCACTCGCTTTTCTCCTGTGGTATATGTTCCTAAAATCACAAAGTTTAGACTTTAGGTCACCGAGTATTTGTGGGTCCTACTGGATTAGCTCGTGTGATTAATCCCTTGGGGATCCACACTTTTGTGATCTTGACAACGAGTGTAACTTTGTTGTTGTCACTAGCAGGAACCTTTCCCTTCCTTCTGAAATTATGCATGATTTTTTTTGGGAAGGTGTGGCGGTGTGTGGAGTTCTCTTCGAAGTGAGCTTCTTTTGAGAACCTCAGAATCTGGTAGTTTGTTAGACAGGCACGGACCACTTTGGTTTAGCCTTCAAAGCCTTTGAATAGAAGGTCTGATTGGGCTTTGGCCTCAAGTAGGTGTTCCCCCTACTTGGTATACTCCTCTCAAGTTGGACTTGAGATTTGGTTCCCCGATTAGCATGCTGACTGGGTTGGGAGTTCAGCTTTCTTGCAGCATATACTAGCTGTTTGACCGAACTGGTCGATGGAGCTGATTTCCTCGCAGTAGGAACATACTGCTTAGTCACCTTCTGAGATTGTACTGATTTCCGGTCAGCTTGAGATTTTGTTAGCTTAGGGTCATGCTATTTTACCAGCTTACCCTTAACTTTTGACTTAATCTTCTCATTCTGATCCGTCAGCTTGGGGTTGTTGGCTAACCAACTTTTAGCATTTTCAGTATGTACTGGCACTTTGAATGCTACCCCATGACCACTCGACTCACACTGCTTACTAAGTTTTTCTTTTATAAAAACTATGGGTCTCTTAGTACCAGTAGGTGCAAGGTTTTCATTGCTCAAATCATTTTCATATCCTAACCCTGACTTATCTTAAGGCTCTCGCATGCTTTGCATGACCTCATCGAGCCCTCTTGAGCGATTTTTTAAAAACAGAGTTTTTCATCTTACTCAAGGATGGTTAGATTTAAGGACCTACACTCAGATTTTAAATCTTCAAAATG
Source organism: Plectranthus barbatus (assembly GCA_026898455.1). NCBI lineage: Eukaryota > Viridiplantae > Streptophyta > Magnoliopsida > Lamiales > Lamiaceae > Plectranthus > Plectranthus barbatus. The sequence goes on along the minus strand of JAPKLW010000276.1, from coordinate 399,920 downwards.
TTTAAGCAAGGCGGAGTGCTCTTCCTTAAGTTTTGCTAGGTCCTCACTCATAGACCTCGAATTTTCGATCTCCTCGGTCAATACTGAAACTTGTAATCTCAGTGAGGTGTTTTCGCCAGCCAATGCATTTTACATTTCGTAAAATTTTTGAAATTCAACTTCTAAAATATCTAAGGTGACATCCTCTGAGTCAGAGCTTTGCAACTCAGATTCGTCAAGGATGCATGCTGAAAATTCATTGATGAGGTGAGTATTTACCTGCTAACTTGAAGCTATGGGTGCTGTCTCAACTTCAACTTCAATCACATCATCAACTTCCTCTCCGAATGCGACCATGAATGCTAGGAGAGCTTCCTCGTCAGCATCTTCCTCAGATGAATAGTCTTCATCATGGTATGGGATGTCCGGCATCTCGGTCCTCGTCAGCATAGCTTAAGCTACTGTCTTAGATGCTCGTCGCTCAAAGACCTTCTTTAGTCTTTCTCTTTCCTCCTTGTCCACAAAGGGACACTCTAACTTCAGGTGTTTGGAGGAACCGCATTGGAAGCATGCTCTAGGGGCTCACTTGACGAACCTCTTCTCTTCAGAGTTGGGTGCTTTCTTCTTTCCTTTTGCCTTTTTGAGGAGTTTGGAAACCTCCTCATTTGTTATTCAAGCTCGGCAATTGAGCTTTCTCCTTTCTTAGATTGAGAACCAGATGTAGTTGGTATCTCTTTCTGTTGTGATCTTGACTAACCAGCTGGCCGGTTAATATGGAAGGGTTTCTTGGGTTTCCACATTGAATCCCGCTTTACGAAGTAAGTTGTGTCCTCAACTTGGTGGCTTGGCGAGTTGGCTGCTCGAATAGCCTCGTTTTTGTTCACCATCTGGATATCCCACTCGTGGGCTTGGAGTTGGGTGAACAATTCTTTGGTCGTCAACTTTGATAGATCTTTTTCCTTTAGCGTGGTTGTCTTCATGAACGAATTTTCTTTTGGCATATTGGATAAGATCTTGGCGTTAAGATCTGCTGTGGAGTATGTCCTATCCAATGCTTTGAGCTCACCGACGATGGTGTTGAATCTCTTCTCCATCGCCTTTATCATCTCTCCAGGTTGCATCTGGAATGACTCATAATTGTCGACACACACTTGCAATTTATTGCGTTTCATCTAATCCATTTCATGGCAAAGTGTGTCGAGATAGCTCCAAACCCCTTTAGCGCCGTTGAATCATAACTCACAAATCCCCCCAAAAAAAAAAAAAAATCAAATTTCCCCAAATTATCTAGGCAAAAATTTAAACAAAAAGCAAATAAAAGATAGAAAATAGTTTCAATTCCCTGAGTCTTCCTCCCCCCAAACTTATTCAAAAGGTAGAGAGAATAAGTTTGAAAATCAGACTTAGGGTTTGAAACTGTACCTCAAATGTTGGTCTCAGATACCAACTTTTTATCTTCTTTTCATCAGACCTCTTACGGCGTGAACTTTTGGCTGTTAGCACTCTGCGTCGACCGACACAAACCCACATCGGTCGACATGGAGCCCTCTATGTTGATCTCCTCTTCGATCAAAGTGTGCCATGTTGTCACCTTATGCGTTGACCGACACACAACTGTGTCGACCGACTCAGAAATCAATTTTTTTTCAAAGACCAACAAAAGTGAAAGAAACAAGAACGAAAGTAAGAAGGAAAACAAAAACGAAAAGTAATAAAATAATGGGTTACCTCCCATCTAGTACCTTGGTTATTGTTGTGGCTCGACACAACTTCAGTTCACCTAGGTAATCGAGTCCAAACTCTTCGACCCCTTGAATCAACAGTGTAGACTCACTGGTCTTTTACAATAATGGTGAACTCGAAATGAGGTAGCTTAATTGCCGATTTCACTCCCTCATTGCCTCGTTCCAACTTGATTGCTTCTTCTTCTTCATCCAACTCTTCCTCTTCTTCTTCATTGGTAGTTGAGATCTTGTTGCACTCTACTTTCCTCTTATTTTTGTCAATAGAGAAGGTTATGGACTCGTCATTCTCTCGAAAAGTGATCTCCCCCTTCTTGCAGTCAATTAAAACTCCAGTAGTGTCGAGGAATTCTCTTCCCAAAATCATTGGCATGCTAGCATCCTCTTTCATCACGTGAAATCAGCAGGAAAGATAAGATGACCAACTCTAATAAGAACATCCTCTACGATACCTTTGGGTCAAGAAATAGTCCAGTCTGCCATATGAAGAGTAATCGCAGTTGTTCTCATTTCCCCAATCTCTAGCTTCTTGTAAATGGACAATGACATCAGACTGATGCTTGCCCCAGTGTCACAAAGAACATGCTGGAACTCTTTTCCTCCAATCTCTATAGGTATTGAGAAACAACCAAGATGTGACCTCTCGATGGGAATTTGCTTTTGGAGAAGCAGGTTGCACTCTTCATGTATTTTGACAGTTTCATTATCTACAAAGTGTTTTTTTTGCTCTCATCAGCCTCTTCAAGAATTTCATGTAACCCGGGGTTTCTCGAAGAGCTTCCACCAATAGGATGTTGATGCTTACCTTCTTCAGATTTTCAACAAACCTGGTAAACTTTGAGTCTTCTTTCTTCTTTGCAAAGCATTGGGGAAAAGGCATCGGAGGTACTAGGTTCAGCTTTTTCTTTTACTTTCTATTTCTTGCCCAAAATTGAGCTATGTTTCGACCGAGATTCTTGTGTGTCAGTTGATGCACCTGCTTGTCTATTGTGTCGACATTCTTGAGTGTCAGTTGTTGCACCTGCTTGGCTATTGCATCGACCGATGCAGGGTGCATCGGTCGACGTGATTGTGTTGCCCAAATTCTCTTTATTTTGACTATCTGTGTCGACCGATGTGAAGGGTGCATCAGTCAAAACAAAGAATTCCTCCTCGGGATTCTCCTTCTTTTCTCCCCAAACTCAGTTTCTGGCTAGCTTGGACTTTCATACTACTTTTTGGACCTCAAGGCAATTGCATTGACTTGTTTTTCCTTTGTTGGGTTCACCTCAGTTGTGCTCGGAAGCTGTCTGGGATTGTGCTGGTTGCTGAGAGTGATGGAAATTTGACTTAACTGAGTATCTTGCATTTGGAGATGTTTTGTCTTATGTTGCATGTGGGTCACCATTCCGTTTACTTCATTTTCCACCTTTCTGAACCGGTTGTCTGAGTTTAGATGAACTTTTCTAGTGTTTCCTCCAGAACAGACTTATTTTCTCCATAATTTCTCCTCTGGTGCCTACATCAAAACCAGGTGGTGGGTGCTCGGCTGCAGAAGGATTGACATAGGAGAAACCAGGTTGATTTCTCCCATGGTAGTACTGATAACCATGATTTCCTCATCGGTAGTTGTTTTGATAACCACCTCCAACATAATTTACCTCGGCACCCCCAGTTCTAGATGAACTACTCACGCCCCCATAGTAGATGTAGTTTCCTTCAATTCGGACAATTTCCATGCTCGGATCGACTGCAGCTGTAGCTGTAGCTTTGACTGATTCCAATTTGCCAATATCTTCACAAAGCTTTTTTACCACGGCGACAACATCAAATTCCGGAGTGGCCTCCACTGCTTTCATTAGGAGTTATCTCTCTGTAGGCCATTGATGGCTATTCAAGGCCATATCTGCCAGTAACCTCATGCTCTCGGTTCCATTTTTTTCCATCAAAATTCCACCGGTAGATGCATCGACTAACTCCTTCATGTGTGGACTTAGTCCCTCATAGAAATGACACAACTGCATCTCCAGGTCAATTCTATGTCCAGGGCACAATCTGATTAGCTCTTTGTATCTCTTCCATGCCTCATAGAGAGACTCATCTTACCTCTAAGTGACACACCTGCATCTCCAAGTCAATTCCATGTCCAGGGCACAATCTGATTAACTCTTTGTATCTCTTCAATGCCTCATAGAGAGACTCATCTTACCTCTGGCTAAAGTGTGTAATGGCAGCTTTTCTTTTTAGTAGCAGGCTTGACGGGAAGCAGTTGGTGAGGAATTCAGCTCGAAGTTCCTCCCATGTCCCTATTTGGCTTTTGTCCAGGCTGGCAAACCAAGACCGCGCCTCGCATCTGAGTGAGAACGAGAACAGTCTCATTCGGATCACATCTTGGGGACTCTGTTCTGCTTCACTATTTTGCACACCTTAATAAATTGGTTGAGGTGTGCATACGGGTCTTCTATGGCCTTCCCCGTATATTGGTTCTGCTGCACCATTTAAATTAGGCTTGTCCACAGCTTAAAATTTTTGGCATTGATGCCAACTATAAATCCCGGCTCCTCTTGTTGGGGTAGAAATTGGTCCAGGATGGACCTTTGCTGCACAACGACACGCTTTTCATTATTTCTTGCTGCATTCATCTCTTCCAGCCTTGCAGCCTGCTTTGCCTATGCTGCTTGAAGTTGTGCTCTGAGCTCTTGCACCTCATTCACGAACGGCCTCTGCTCCTCTGGAGTCATGTTCTGCAACGGGGCTTCTTAATTATCTGCCATCTCCTTCTGATGTTCATATCCTTTTTTTCTATTCCTCCTACAAATTGTTTTAATTTCAGGATTAATTTCCTTGAGCATTTTACCCTAGGCTCGCGTGTTCATGCACCTGCAAGGGAAACAAGAGGGAAAATTAGTCTGCATCAATCGACATGAAATCGTGTCAACCGACTAAAAGTTTCTCTGCGCCGATTGATGTACGCCCACATCGGTAGAAACAGAAACAAAAATTTTACAAATGCACGTGAAAACTAAAAGAAAGACCCAATCCAAAAAAATCAAACAAGACAGTAACAAAACACAATCTGACTATTCCTCGACAACAACACCAATTTGATCGATGCAAAATCTGCACACAGAGTATAGCACGGGAAAATAAATTTATAATAACCCAAAGGTTGTCGACCCCAACAGGGATAGTGCAACGATTATGTTTCATGTACTGAATGTAGTTTTTCAATCGTTTATTTGGGAAAATCCAAGTTTTGAGTGGATTTGATTTTAAGAAAATAACTTTCGAAAAGAAATTCAAAAAGTAAAAGCACAGATCCTAGGGAAATCTACCAAACTAATCAACATGCAAGAAACAAACAATTCAAACCCATAAAAGACTTTTGGTGGAAAATTTTGTTAAACTGGAATTAATTCCTTGGACGGACAATTAAAACCTAGATTATTAACTAGTGATTATCTCCTTTCGGTCTCAAAAACACAATTTTAACAATTTCAATAAAAATCAGATTAATCATACAATTGAATTCTTCTTGGTCGGACAGAAAATCAATTATATTAAACTCTCTCTTCCTGTTACTAAGTTTCACCGCTCAATCCATCAATTAATTACTGAAATCTATTTCAATTTTCATCTCTCTATCTTTCAATTGAAAATAAATTTAAAAATAAAATCAAAGAGTTTAAACCAATTCGGGTTTGAATCATTAGAATCATAACATGAATCATAGATAGAGAAATCCTAGAATAAGACTAGTCTAGCATACTGAAATTAAACATTGAAACAGAAATTAAAGGTTGCATTAAAATAACTTACTAAAAGATAAAGTAAAGGAAAAATAAAGGGTTGCGATCCAGTTCTTCAACTCTTGAATAAAACTGAAATTTAAAGATTAAATTTAAAACTAAAAAAATGGGAACTGAATTAAATACTTGGAACTCTTAAAATAACCTAGACTTGAGTTTGTATAGAAGTGGGTTTTGAGGTCTTGAACTGCAGGAATTGGTGATATTTGGTAATTTTGGTCTCAATCTTGCCCATCACTTCGAATGGAACTGTTTCCTTCTTGAAAAATATTCGTGTTGACTGACATGGATGTTGTGTCAGTCGACGCAAATTCTGTGTATTGATCCTCAAGGTTGATTACTTCCTTGTCGAGCAGCTTCGTGTCGACCGACATCAACTCCATGTTGGTCGACGCGACTTTTATTTTCTTGCGTTGAGCGAATTTCCTCCACGTTGGACGAAACAAAACTCATGGTGGCGGATTTCTTCATATTTTCATCACTTTCTCCCTTGTTTGATATATTTTCCTACAAAACTTAGCACCACAAGCATAATACCCTCCAAAATATACTCATGCTCAATTTATTAATTAAAACAAACTAAAATGCATAAAAGAAACAAGAAAAGAATGTGATCAGTGAGTAGAAATATGAGCTTATCAATTTATACGAGATATGGACTCAGGTGGTGATACAGGAGGGTTGGGTTAACGACGACGGTGAAATGCAACACTATCTTCACGTTAAATTTTATCAATCCGAGTCCTTTTCAATTCGCTCAAGTGAAAACCATTTACTTGTTTGAAGGTTCAAATAGCTAGGCAAATAATAGTCGTTGGTAATTGTTTAACTAGGCAAAATAGAATATAAACCAAGCATACAAGTAACAAAACAATAACCAAACATGTGTAATTAAACTTCTCAAGCCAAAACAATTTAGTAACTTGTTTAGGTAGATCAAAATGTCAAGTTCAATAATAAGAAGATAGTGAGTGTTGATTGAATTTCTATTGTTCCAAGTTGAATCAAACAATGTTGTAAACCAAGTTTAATCCCTAGGAGGTTGAGCAATCGACCCTACATTCGCTAGCCACTTGCTACGGAGAACTAACGGTAGATGACACTAGGAATTGCAAACAACTACGTTATTAACCCCTAGATCACTCCCAATCGACCGTCAATTATCGCCCTACGACCTAGCCCCCGCACAGGGATTGGAACTAAAATCGTAAGAATATACACTTTTAACAACAATTCCGCCCGCGTGTTGGCTGCAGCGTTCACATCAACTATCTCAAAAGCTGGCTATTACCTACACCTAAGAGATAAGGAACAAGCTCAAGTGCAATTCAATCTCTCAAAGGAAAGTAAACAAGCAAATTTGATATAAACTCATCACAATATCCATTCTACAACACTCACATATGAATTTAGTTCTTCATACCTTGAATTGAGTACAAATCAATAAGAGAAATGAGAGAATCCATTACAAAATAACAAGGTCTAAGTATGATCTTCTTTGATTGCCTTCCTTGGACTCAATCTACCTTCCTTCGTTCCTAGATCTTCACCAAGTTGGAAGAATTTGGCTTGAATCTCCTTGAATGTGGATGGGGAATGGTTTGGAGATGAATCTAGAGTGAACTCTCGTGACGGTTATTTGAAATCTGACCTAAAGTTCTTTTAAAATACGAAGATCCCCCTTTTATAGACGAGCTCCCAGGGCCTCGGATCGCCCGAGCCACCCATGGCTCGCCTGAGCCATGTTGGAAATCGCAGGAAGCTGAAAATTCTCGATCTGGTTCGCCCGGGCCAACCTCACTCGACCGAGCCTGCTCTCTGTTAGCATGGCTCGGTCTAGCCTGCAGAGCTCGGCCGAGTGAGCCCTTTGTCCGGCTTGGCTCGACCGAGCCTGCTTCGCTCGGCCGGACAGCTCCTCCGAACTCCAAAACTCTTCCTTTTGCTCTGCTTGGGCGAGCCTAACCTCCTTGGACTCCAAACTCGGGCGATTTGCCTCCAAAACTCCACCAAAAATGCTATAATATGCTCAAAACCCATCCCGCAACATTCAAAACATAAAAACACAAAAACACGACAAAAGAACAACAAAAACAAATGATATGAGGGTAAAATGGACGCAAACATGCACACTCACACAACAAAATATAAGTCATTTTACACACATATCAGTTAAGATTCAAGACTGTGATTTGAGTTGGATATAGGCTCAGCTTATATGGGAGAAGAATGAGTTTGGGCAGTGGATGAAGTGGCATCACCAGAGCTGTGAGATGTTGTGGAAGATGGAGAACTCGTTGGTATAGAAAACATGGTAGGAGGTGAGGTTGTTTGAGTAGGTGAGGTCAAGGGAAAGAGAGTTTTATATGGGAATTCAAGTTCATTGAACATAATAGTGTGGGAAATATACACTCTACCTATTTGACTAAGACACTTATATCCTTTGTGGATGGGGTTGTATCCTAAGAAAACACACTGGTGCTGCGATATTGAAGCTTTGAAGAGTTGTAGGGTCGAATGTATGGAAAACAAGAACATCCAAAAGCTTTAAGAAACCTATAGTCGGGTTTGGACTTGAAGAGTAACTTGTATGGAGATGAGGAGTTAGTGACTAGTATGGAAGTCTGTTAATGATATTGGTTGCGGTAGAGAATGCATTCCACCAAAACAAGAAAGGAAGCTAGGCTTGAGCAAGGAGTGATAGATCCATATCTGCAATATGTCGATGCTTCCTTTCAGCCAAGCCGTTTTAAGGGTGTACATAAGGACATGAGTTTTGTTGAATAACTCATTTTTCTTGAAAAAATGAAGATAAGGGTTTATATTCTGCCCCCACAATCAGATGTGTTTGAACATAAGAAAAGAACTTGATATTTAAGAGCCATAGGGAATATCCATGTAAATCGGGTGTAATCATTTATAAAGTGAATGAAATATCGAAAACCCTCATTAGATGAGACAGCAACAGGTGCCCACACATTTGTGTGAACGAGCTGAAAGGGTTTACAAGTATAACTAGGATGTGAGGTAAAGGTAGACTGATGTAGTTTCCCTAAACAACATGAATTACAAAAGAGTATATCAGAAGGTTTAACATATATGTTCTCCATCTTCAAGACAACTTTAAGTTTTTGAGAATTGGTGTGACCTAACCGGTGATGCCAAATCATTGATGTGGAGTTAGGAGATTGAGTAGTGAGATGACAAGACTCAGTTGGTTTGAGGAGATGTCGAAGATCTAGCTGGTACAATCCGTCTTTCAGCTTGCCTTTTAGAAGAGTCTAACTTGTCTGTTTGTCCTTTATCAAGCAGTAAGCATGATGAAACTCAATAACAATGTTATTGTCTTTAGTGAATTGGGAAATACTTATCAGATTTCGAGTAATGTTGGGCACATAGAGGATATGGTTAAGAATGATAAACTTACCAATGTGAGAGCTAGATTGGAAGTGTTGAGCCATTTCCCACAGTCATAGACTCGAGGCCGGAATATTCATCCTTTACTTGCAGTTTGTTTAGATTTGCAGCTATATGTGTTGTTGCACCGCTATCAATCACCCATTCAGAACCTGCATCATCATTATACAAAGAGGATGCTACAAGAAAAGCTTGGTTAGATGCATCAGAGGTGGAATCTGGTCCTTGAAAGGAAGCATCAAACCGCTTAAAGCATTTGTAGGCTACGTGATTTGGCTTGCCGCAGAGTTGACAAAACACTCGTGAAAGAGTGTATCTACCACCACCTCGTTCACGAGATCGACCACCGCGACCACTCTTGTTGAAATAGCCAGTATGCTGCATAATAACATGAGCAACTGGCGAAGGAAAATGTATAGCAAATTGGTTATTTTCCAGACGCAACTCATGAGTTTGAAGCACAAAATGAACCTCTGGTATAGTGAACTTTTCAGCTCGTGTGGTAAGATTTACCACAATAGCATCAAACTCACTACCTAGTCATTCAAGTATATACAAAATGAATTCATCATCTGTAACTTCTTGTCCAGCAGCAACCAAATTATCTGTAATCTCTCTCACTTGTTGATGTATTCATCAACCGAGAGAGCACCTTTGTTCAATAAGTGAAGTTGGTTTCTAAGTTGTAGAACTCATGCTTTAGAATTATTCCGAAACAGTTTCTCAAGCACTGACCAGATCTCAAACCTGGATGAACATCGAGCGACATGTTCTATCATGTGTTCAGAGACTGATGAGAGTAACCAGCTAACAAGGAGCTCTCTTCACCCATTCAAGATGGGCTGGGTTCAGTTGAGGAAGACGAATAAATATTTCCTCAACATCCTGTGATTCCAGAGACACTGCCATAAACTTCACCGGAGCTGGAATTTGTCCGAGAAGATAGTCATCGAGTCCATATGCTCGAGCTGTGGAGATGATCTGAGGCCTCCAGTAGTTGTAGTTTGCCCTACTTAGCTTGACAGATAATGAAGGAAGTGTAATTGTGGCTGTAATAAGAAGTTTAGAAAGAGAACCGATGAGAAGTTCGAAGAAGGCTCGGGATACCATGTTAAAAATCCATGCATGCAGACTTTGAGAGAGAAAAACTTGATATATTCATTTCACTCAACTTGAATGTGTGTTACACGAGAATATATATTACAGAGACTTACAACAGCTTTGTAACAGAAGAACACTCTAGACTTCAAAATAATCGCTTAGCTTCTAGATGGAAGATGACAACTTGGTTTCTAGAAGCTTGAGTTAGTTATATCGGTTATGAATGAGTAACCCTAATAACCCCTTCCACCCCTGTGTTGTTCCTCCCTTCCAGCCCAACATTGTCTGCCATCTCCAGCCCCTCGTCGTGCTCGACGTTCACCCCGTCGGCGTTAACCGCGGTCGATGATGCATTGGTAGACAGGCCATGTGGCGCCGCCTCCTGCCAATTACGCTGCGCGAGCAACACAGTTATTATGGCGAGGGATGTTGCTTTTTCCGCAAGTTGAGAGCTGTGAGCATCCAACTTTGCACCCTGCGAGTCCAACTTCGCGTCTTGCACGACCATCTTCTCTACTTGTTCCCCCAACTTTTCTTTCATTATTGCCTGTTAAAACTCCAATCTCTGCAACCAATCGCTATTTGATATCGGCATTTTGGTGAGAATGGGAACGTCGGACCAATTGATAGAATACAATACAGAAGATCACACGTGAACATGCCCTTGCGAAAATACCCTCCAAAATAATCAATTCAATAAACCTAGATAGGATATATAGATATCTCAAACAACCAATTCCTAAAATATCTCCAACTATGAAGCCGAAATGGATAAACTAGAAAATAAATACTTAAAATTAACAATCAAACTTAATTAAAATAACTTGAATCAAAGTCACACCTACGAAAGCAGGCTCACACCCGTTCTCGCCGAACACATGAGAGTTCATCATTAGAGATTTTTTTTTAGAATTTTGATACTTATAACCGAATATATCAACCACTTAGATTTGAACTATATACATTATGAAAAGTTTGTAGGAATGATATTGTGCCAGTGCCAAGTGCCAAATACAATTGAGTCGTCATTTTAGTCTCATAATTAATTGTTTTATCTTGTATTCCATTTTTCTTAAATTAAGTTACAATATTTAATTAACTGAAATAAGTGGGTTTGATCGTGAATCTTTCACCTCTTAAGGGTGAGAACCGTTGTACAACATCTTTGATCTCATATCTTATTTTTGCTTATGCTGCAGGTGGTGTGCTTTTATTTTTCAGGACGCATGGTGAGCTCTTAATTTATGTTGCCATTACTATTTGAAGCCGTACCAATGATTTTTTTGTGGAGCATCTCATTCTTGGGAATTATTATTCTTATCCTTTATATCTAAATTCATCTATTAATATATGCAGATAGATATGTGATCATATACTAACTCATCTCCACATACTAAATAATAACCAATCTGGTCCCTTAATCTACATGATCTAACGCTCACAAAAAATAATATCCATAATTAAATATTTATTATTAAATACTTATGAGGGCTATTTTGGTAAAAGTAGAAGGTTTCAGTTTTCATGTTTCCTTATCAATAGGCAATTTGAATTATTATTAGATTCACAATAATATTTTCATACAGTTTTACCTCTCTTATAAAATTACTATCAAACTTTAAAATAATATATATCACTCAATTTAAATTATGTTTATGCGTAACATATATCAAATTAAAGGAGATTTTATTATCTTTCATATAAAATCCTAATTGCATATGTTCATGAAAATAAAATCACGTGAGAAATGCAATTTAATTAAAAATGCACCTTGCAATCATAAAAATGCACAAGAAAATGTATAGATAGGTTTCCTACATGGTGCATTTTTGTTTAACATATTGTGCATCTTTATTTCATTGTATGATATATTATTTAGATTGCTAAGAAAATGTACAAAAATACTTTATTGATATAGTACAATTATACTAATTAAAATACACTATAATATTTTGGATATGTTCATAAAAAATAATATTTTTATTATGAGATTTACCTAATAGCCGAGAATATGCATCAAATAATAGATAAAATGCAGAAGAATTTTAACTCAAGGTGATGCATTTTTTGTCCGAGATAGATACATGTGTAATATAGAGGCGCGTGTATTTTTTGATCATAAAACATATAAATGCATTTTTTTACAGATATTATATGCAACTTAAACCTAAATCAGGTATATCTTTTATGTTAAAACTTGTGCATTTTTCATGCATATTAGATGCATCTTTATTCTAAATTACATACACTTTTTATCCAAATACGTATAACTTTTTTTCCAAAAAAGGTTGCATTTTTTTGCACCAATTGCATGCATTTTTTGACCTAAGCTCATGCATTGTTTGTTTCTGAGTAGATGCATTTTTGTGGAACTGTATGCATACATTTTACCGACAAAAAATGTTAGATGGATTTGAATGTTTGGTAGTTGAAAATATTTAACCAAATCTTGAAATTTAATGAAATATAAAATTTCAGGGAAAAAAATGTGTATATTCGAGACAATTAAAATTCCAGATTAAAAAATTAATTTCATTGAATTTGGCATACACAAAAGAATTGAAAGACATTATCATCCCTATTATAAGTTCTTCTTTTTAAAATTCTTATTGCTTTTTAATGGTAATTATGTAAGGTGGAATAATGATTTGCATTATGGAAAAAGCTTAAATCCCGTAAATATAGCCACGTATAATCTAAATTCTAAAATAGACAAATTTACCCTTGTAATGCATATGGAAGTGTAAAAAAAGCACCAAATTACCATAGAAAATAACTTGATCTGAGCTCATTTTTTATCTTAATTGTTGGTCCCTTACTATCAGAGTCGTCGTGGTGATAACTAGCCACACACACGAAATGCAGCGGAATAAATAGAAACGTTCACTTGCACTTTATGATATTATCAAAGATAGTTTAGCTCAATCTTGACTTAAGATTTACTTGCAGATATACACTAGCAACTTGGTTGCTAGGTTTCAAAACAGACTCAATCAACAAGCAATAAAACAGTAAAAGCACAGTCAAGACACAATATTTATAGTGGTTCGATCAATAGATCTTCGTCCACTCCTTAGCCAAAATGCTAAGAATTCACTAAGAAAGTATACGAAATACAAGGAATTGCCTTTCACTTGCAGTAGGCGGTGAGCTTTCAAACCGGCTACTTCACGACTATCCTCCAATACTTCGTAATCCTTAGTCAGCTACAGATCCAGCCAAGTCAAGGGCGGCACCTTCGTAAAACTTGTCTTTCGCTGATAATGATGGGAGGTTTTAAAGTTCTCTCCTGTACTTATCTATTTTTGGCAATATGTCTGTTGGAGTCAGTCTCTTTTCAGAGAAATGACTGTTGGATGCTTCCAAGATCGGAAGGTGTCCCAATGATTGAACCTTAAAAGGATTCAATGAACCACTTGAGTGTCAGATCTTCAATGTAGGGGACACTCGGTGGTTGAGAGCTTTAAAGATTCTTCTTGTCTTGTTAGTGCTCTCGAGACTACTTTCTCACTTGTTTTTGTCAAAGGAATCTTGAGATTTGCCTTAGCTCGTGAGTAATGAATGCAGTAAAGGTAGTGAGTGAAGCAGTAGTCCACTCTCTCTTTTGGACTTGTCTTTTATACTTTGAGATTCAAACTTTTGAATCTCCATACCCGTTAGACACAACGGTTCCTTCGTCCAATGAGTGGGTAGACTTTATCTGACCTTTCTGCCTTCGTACAGTACTTTCCGACCTACTTCTGGAAAGTCTTTGTCTTAGCGTGTACGTCTTGTTAGAACGGTAGTGTAGCATTCGTATGTTCTTTATCTCGCCTTGCTAGGCCTTCTCTGAGAATGCTAGATCAATCTGCTAGACCTTGTTAGCAATCTGCTAGACTTTATGTTCGGACTGCTAACTCCTTAGCAGTTGCTCAAGTTTAGCACTTGGTTCCTTTGACTCCGGATTGCTAGCTCCTCTAGCAATCTGCTTTCTTAGCACCCGACTGCTTATTCCTTAGCAGTCTCCTACTTCTAGCAATCTAGTCTATTATAACTCAAGGTTTAGTCTATACAGGACATTACAAACAAGTTGCTAGACTACGCTAGTATTCAGCAATTGATCGACCAACTAGTAAGGTTTGATCCAATAAAACTTTTTACAAATGATCCTAAGGCAGGAATTTAGAAATAATTTCCCAACATTAATGGTCAAGAATGGTTATTATTTAGTATACAAGGGGGAGTTAGTGTAGAATCACCACCCTATGCAGGTATATATATATAGAGATTGGATCTCATGCTAAAATATTAAATGTGTTAAATAGGAATGATTTTCATCCATTAATTTTGATGAAATCTAAGGCTGAGATTTTTCAAATTTATGGTTATTAAATAACTTCAATATTTAAATTCTCTAATTTACCGTTATGCAATAACTAAAAATAATTATAAAAAAAAAAAGAAATTATCATAACCATCCATCACATCTAATCTAATGGCTCACAATTATTCTCATTTAGCATATTTTAATCTATTAGCATATGATCCCTTCTCTCTCTCTATATATATATATTTGAAATAGTTCTCTTCATTTTTTTTAAAATTAATTGTTTGGCGAAAATATCATTGTACATATTCCTAAATAGGGTTAATTTATTTTAAATACACAAGGATTTAACGTTTTTTAAAGTTTTTAACTAGATAAAATCTATAAATGTATTAATTTTAGGATTACTTATATACTTGTAAAGTTTCACTATTAAACACTATTAGATCTTAGTTGAAATCTGAATTTTGCAATTATAACTAGGGGTGTAATCGAATCGAGTTGAGTCGAGTAGTGTCAAGCTCAAGTTTGACTCGTTTAGTTTCGAGTCGAGCTTCGAGCTTTTTAATCGATTACTTTGATGTTCACGAACATTATCGAGCTTTTATCGAGCCTAAACGAACTTTCTAAATTTAGAATATATTTAAAATTTTCATTATTATTTTGAAGAAAAGGTTGTTTATTCCAAAAAAAATATCATATTCATGCTCATATTCTATATATTTTTCATTATTAGATTGATTTATCATTATTGTTACTCTTAAATCATGAAAATATTATTTTTATAAAAGTACTTATTTATATTTCTTACTAATTTTAGCTAACGAGCCTACTCACGAGCTCACGAGTCGAATACTATGATGCTCAAGTTTGGTTCATTTAATAAACAAGCTTTACTAAACGAGCTCGAATGAACTTTTATCGAGTCCAGATCCGAGTAGCTCACGAACAGTTTGGTTCATTTACACCCCTAATTATAACACCCCAGTTTTTGCGGTCCAAAATATTTTTCCATAAAGAATAATTCATGTTTAAAATTAAAATCTGCAATTATTTGTTTATATTTAAAGTTTCAATAATTATTAATTGATAATTTACTTATGATTATTTGCTTGTAATTGAATTATAAACATAATATATACTCGTACATTTCTAGCAAAAAATGCAGTATTTATTTAGATATCTTAAACTTATTGTTGGTCCCAAATCAGAGTCGTCGTGGTGAATAGCAAACAACTAACACACGAATGTAGCGGAAGTTTAAAGATTATCTTGCACTTAAGTTCTTATCAAAATGTTTAGCTCGAGGTAGTAGTTAGGGTTTCTTATATGTAGATACTCTAGTAAGTTTCGATGCTAGGTTTCAAATCACAACAGTCAAAAAGTAAGCAATATAATAGTAATGAACACACAAGATTTATAGTGGTTCGATCTAACAGATCTACGTCCACTCCTCAGCCGTATCGCTGAGAATTTCACTAAAAAGATATTTAAAGTACAAGGAATCGCTGAACACTTGTAGTAGGTAGTGAGCTTTCGACCTAACCACCACAAAGCTATCCTCTGATGCTTCAATCTTTCAGTCAACAGCTCCGGCCAAGTCAAGGGCGCACCTTCGTGAAACTTGTCCTTCGTTGTAATAGAGGTTTTACAGTTCTCTCCTGAACTTTGTATGGTTTTGGCAACAACCCGTCGGAGTCAATCCCTTTTCAGAGATGTGACTGCTGGATGCTTCCGGGTATGGAAGGTATCCCAATGATTGGAGTCTTGAGCTAAGTCAAGGAATCTCTTCAATGAGTGTTAGATATTCAAGAGGGGGACACTACGGTTGTTGAGAGCTTTGAATATTTCAAGTCTCGTGCTCTCAACTGACTACTTTCTCACTTTTTGTTTTCGCTTTGTCAAAGGAATCTCAATAATTGCTTTAGCGAACATGGTTCGAGTGTTTGTAAAAGCAGTTGTCGTCTCTCTAATTGGACTTGGCTTTTATACTTGGAGATTTAAATATTTGAATCTCCATACCCGTTAGACACAACGGTCTTCCTTGTCCAAAAGGAGTTCGACTTTATCCATCCTTTCCGACGTCGTACAGTACTTTCCGACCTACTTCGGGAAAACTTTTGTCCTTGCTTGTACTTTTGTCAGAACAGTAGTATTAGCAGTCGTTGCTAGATATTTTCCTTGCTTAGCATTCTTGGAAAAAGCTGGGAGCGATCTGCTAAGCCTTTTGATTGCTAAGCTCTTCTAGCAATCTGCTCTCCAATCTGCTGACTCCTTCAGGAGATGCGTATTCAACACTTAAATCATGTCTAATGATTGCTATTACTTAGCAATCTGCTTGAATGCTAGCGAATGCTGACTCCTTCAGCATTCTGCTATCACTTGATATTTAGCAAATGCTGACTCCTTGAGCATTCTGCTACCTCTTTTGCTTCCGACTGCTGACCACTTGTCCCTGGCAGTCTCTTTCTTCAGCAAATGATTGCTAACACCTTAGCAATCAATCTTCTTAGCACTTAACTGCTACCATCTCTAGCAGTCATTCTCGTCTGTTGACTTCTCTAGCAGCTACCATCTGTTGAGAACTCTTCTAACATTCCGAAGTTGCTTGAATTCTGATATTCTTCGTTCCATTTGCTGAATCCTTCATCAATCTTCTCAAGCACTTCCTAATCTATTACAACTCGATATTTTTCCTAAACAGGACAATACATAAGAGTTGCTAGACTAAGCTAGAATTCAACAGTGATCGACCAATCTAGATAAGGCTTTGATTCAACAAAACCATTTACAATTTAATCCTAAGGGAGAAATTCGCGAATAACTCCCAACATTTATTCATATTGTTTATTACGGAAATGCTCACACACCAATCTTGAGCAAGTGTTAATGCATTCAAAGATTCGTGTGACAATTTTGGAAGTGTCTAATATTTTGATTTTGAGAAATAACACGATGTATATTAAAGGATTATAAGACTTGAGGTTAATTATAAAGTCATTGATTAAAATATATATAGATAAAATGAGAGAACTACCCAGAATATATCTTAAGATATATTAGATAGAGATTTATCTTGTTTATCAAGTTTGCATATATTTTCCATATATTAGAATAGATTTATTAGATTTGTTTTTCTCCTATATAAACTACTTTGTACATCTATTTTAATTGAGTGAAAATAAAGGAAAATATTTTTCCACATGGTATCAGCCTAACCTTGGCAAAACCCTAATTTTCTCCTCCATTCTCAACGTGTTTTACCTGCGCCCCATGGCTGCCCTCGTCGACTCCGACGACCTTCCAAGATTGCCGCTTTCTACAATCATTCATATGGTGAACATCAAACTCACCTCTGCAAATTATCTTCTTTGGCACGCTCAGATCGAGCAACTCCTCATCACGCAGAATTTTATGTCGTATGTTGACGGCTCCATCTCAGCCCCTCCACGTTTCGCAGCCGTCGGTGATATGGCTGTCAATCCGGAGTTCTCCAAGTGGTATTCTCGTGACAAATTAATTAAATTATTTTTGGTTTCTACACTGACCGAAGAGTCCATGGTCGCTATTATTGGTTGTTCGACATCACGCGATGTTTGGATGGCTCTGTCTCGCTCCTAAAGCCATAGCTCCAAGGCCCGCGAGTTAAGTCTCAAGGACGACCTCCTTTCCATCAAGCGAGGCTATATTCCTGTCTCTGATTAAGGCCGGTGTTTTAAGGGTTTATGTGATCAGTTATCAGCAATCGGCCGCTCCATCGACGAGTCGGACAAATCTTATTGGTTCCTTTGGGGTTTGAATTCTTCATACTCCACCTTCACTGCCGCGCAGATGGCACAGGAGCCCCTTCCGGTCTTCGACACCTTATTGGCTTGTGCCCTCAGCCATGAGCTCTTCATCAAGCCCTCTGACTCGTCGCCCTCGCTGCAGCTAGTTGCATTTTAGACCTCCTCCCGATCGTATGATTCCAGCGGCAAACAAAACTCGTCAATCGTGGCCGCTCCAATGGCGGAAATAAGAAGAAGAAAATGCCTTGGTGCTACTTCTGCAGGCAGACCGATCACGATGCATTTGACTGCCCCAAATGTTTTGACTGATCGTTTGTTCGGCCTCCTCGATCGGCCCCCGCGGCTCAGCTAGCCGAGGCCTTCTCTGCTCAGTGTTCGGTGTCTTTGCTTTCGGTTTCTGACTGGTAGTTGGATACTAGTGCTTCCGCACATATTTTTGCTGATTCATCCGCCCTAGACAACATCGCAGATTGCTCAAGCTCGGATCATATTTTAGTTGGTAACGGTGCATGCCTTCGTATTACTCGTATAGGCTCTTTATCTCTTTCTGATTTTCTCTCTTTAGATCATGTTCTTGTTGTACCTTCGATTACAAAGAATCTAATCTCTGTTAGTAGACTCACTCACGATTACCCCATTGATGTGTTGTTTACTGATACACAGTTGCACATTCAAAATTGTGAAATAGGCCAGACTGTTGCCACCGACGTGTGTAGGCATGGGTTGTACGTTCTTCAGCATCCACTGTCCGCCCTATCCATCACTACGTCTCCACAGATTCCTCGGGCCTCTTTCGAGACATGGCACAATCGTCTCAGTCACTCTTCTGCCAAAGTCATCAGTTCTCTCCTAAAGCTTAGTTTACTTTCAACTTCCACATCTTCGTCTAATAGTTTATGTACCTCTTGTCAGTTAGCTAAAAACTCACATTTAACTTTCTCTTTGTCTGAAAAATGTGCATCGCATGTTCTTGATCTCGTTCACTGTGATCTTTGGGGTCCTTCCCCTGTTACATCTAAATCTGGTTTTCAAAATTATGAAGTGTTCATTGATGATTTTTCACGTTTTACCTGGTTCTATCCTTTACGTGAAAAATCTGAATTTTATGATAATTTTCTTGATTTTCATGCCTTCGTTGAAAACCAGTTCTCATGTAAAATTAAGAAATTCCAAAGTGATTCAACAAAACCTTTTACAATTTAATCCTAAGGGAAAAATTCGCGAATAATTCCCAACATTTATTCATATTGTTTATTACAGAAATGCTCACACACCAATCTTGAGCAATTGTTAATGCATTCAAAGACTTGTGTGACAATTTTGGAAGAGTCTAATATTTTGATTTTGAGAAATTATATTAAGGGATTATAAGACTTGAGGTTAATTATAAAGTCATTGATTAAAATATATATAGATAAAATGAGAGAACTACCCACAATATATCTTAAGATATATTAGATAGAGATTTATCTTGTGTATCAAGTTTGTATATATTTTCCATATCTTAGAATAGATTCATTAGATTTGTTTTTCTCCTATATAAACTACTTTGTACATCTATTTTAATCGATTGAAAATAAAGGAAAATATTTTTCCACATGGTATCAGCCTAACCTTGGCAAAACCCTAATTTTCTCCTCCATTCTCGACGTGTTTTACCTGCGCCCCATGGCTGCCCTCGTCGGCTCCAGCGACCTTCCAAGATTGCCGCTTTCTACAATCATTCATATGGTGAACATCAAACTCACCTCTGCAAATTATCTTTTTTGGCACGCTCAGATCGAGCCACTCCTCATCACGCAGAATTTCATGTCGTATGTTGACGGCTCCATCTCGGCCCCTCCACGTTTCGCGGTCGCTGGTGATACGGCTGTCAATCCAGAGTTCTCCAAGTGGTATTCTCGTGACAAATTAATTAAATTATTTTTGGTTTCTACACTGACCGAAGAGTCCATGGTCGTTATTATCGGCTGTTCGACATCACACGATGTTTGGATGGCTCTGTCTCGCTCCTACAGCCATAGCTCCAAGGCCTGCGAGTTAAGTCTCAAGGACGACCTCCTTTCCACCAAGCAAGGTGATCTGCCTGTCTCTGATTATGGCCGGTGTTTTAAGGGTTTATGTGATCAGTTATCAGCCATCGGCTACTCCATCGACGAGTCAGACAAATCTCATTGGTTCCTTTGGGGTTTGAATTCTTCATACTCCACCTTCACCGCTGCGCAGATGGCACATGAGCCCCTTCCGGTCTTCGACACCTTATTGGCTCGTGCCCTCAGCCATGAGCTCTTCATCAAGCCCTCTGACTCGTCGCCCTCGCTGCAGCCAGTTGCATTTTAGACCCTTCTCCCGATCGCATGATTCCAGTGGCAAACAAAACTCGTAAATTGTGGCCGCTCTTCGGCAAAAATAAGAAGAAGAAAATGCCTCGGTGCTACTTCTGCAGGCAGACCGATCACGATGCATTTGACTGCCCCAAACATTTTGACCGATCGTTTGTTCGGCCTCCTCGATCGGCCCCCACGGCTCAGCTAGTCGAGGCCTTCTCTGCTCAGTGTTTGGTGTCTTCGCTTTTGGTTTCTGACTGGTATTTGGATACTAGTGCTTCCGCACATATTTCTGCTGATTCATCCGCCCTAGACAACATCGCAGATTACTCAAGCTCGGATCATGTTGTAGTTGGTAATGGTGCATGCCTTCGTATTACTTGTATAGGCTCTTTATCTCTTTCTGATTCTCTCTCTTTAAATCATGTTCTTGTTGTACCTTCGATTACAAAGAATCTCATCTCTGTTAGTAGACTCACTCACGATTACCCCGTTGATGTGTTGTTTACTGATACATTGTTGCACATTCGGAATCGGGAAACAGGCCAGACTGTCGCCACCGGCATGCGTAGGCATGGGTTGTACGTTCTTCAGCATCCACTGTCCGCCCTATCCATCACTACGTCTCCACAGATTTCTCGGGCCTCTTTCGAGATATGGCACAATCGTCTAGGTCACTCTTCTGCCAAAGTCATCAGTTCTCTCCTAAAGCTTAATTTACTTTCAACTTCCGCATCTTCGTCTAATAGTTTATGTACCTCTTGTCAGTTAGCTAAAAACTCACATTTACCTTTCTCTTTGTCTGAAAAACGTGCATCGCATGTTCTTGATCTCGTTCACTGTGATCTTTGGGGTCCTTCCCCTGTTACATCTAAATCTGGTTTTCGATATTATGCAGTGTTCATTGATGATTTTTCATGTTTTACCTGGTTCTATCCTTTACGTGAAAAATCTGAATTTTATGATAATTTTCTTAATTTTCATGCCTTCGTTGAAAACCAGTTCTCATGTAAAATTAAGAAATTCCAAAGTAATGGGGGTACTGAATTTACAAACTCTAGGCTTCGCACTCACTTTGCAAAATCCAGCATCCACCACCTAATATATTGTCCCTACACTCTCTCTCAAAACGGTCGTGCTGAAAGTAAACACCGTCATATCACAGAGATGGGTCTTTCTCTATTATTCCATTCATCCTCGCCTTTATCTCTGTAGGTAGAAGCTTTTAGCACTGTTGTTTACATTATCAACCGTATTCCTGTTCCTCTTCTTAAAAATAGCTCTCCATTCCAATTATTTTTTCACACAAAACCCTCGTATAACTCTCTCGGTGTCTTTGGTTGTCGGGTATTCCCTTGTCTCCGGGATTACACTAAACACAAACTTGAACCTCGTAGCCTCCCTTATGTCTTCATAGGATATAGCTCCAATCATAAAGGGTTCCGGTGCTTAGATCCTATCACTAATCGAGTCTACACTACTCGTCATGCTAGGTTTGATGAGACCTACTTTCCTTACTCTCGCATATCGCCTACTACTCCTATATCTCGTCTCACTCTCACAGAATATTTTGATGATAATCCTTCCTCTGATAATTCGGTCGACTCCCCACCAAATTCCGATAACTCTTGTAAACTCTGTCTATCCGACTCGACCGACCCAGCTCCACCTCAGCTCGCTCCTCCTATTGTCGTCCCTCCTCCTAAGCTTCATGCGGATAACCCACCACTTGCCGAACCACCTCAAACACCCGTTCCCTCTCCTCAGCCTATCGTCCATGCTGCTCGTCACCCCATGCAAACACGCACTCATTTGGGGATATTTAAACCCCACTATCCGGTTGACATTAATATGGTCTCTGTGTTTTCTGTTTCTGCAGCTTTACCGAAACCTCGAGGCATTAATACCGCCCTTAAGGTTCCTGAATGGACTAAGGCTATGCATGAGGAGCTCGCGGCCTTGTACAAAAACAAGACTTGGGCTCTGGTTCCGCGTCCTCAAAATGAGAATGTTGTTGGTTCAAAGTGGGTCTATCGCACGAAGCTGCTAGCTAATGGCTCCATCGATCGCTACAAGGCTCGCCTTGTGGCTCAGGGTTTTAGCCAAATTCCTGGTTTTGACTTCACTCATACTTTCAGTCCTGTGGTGAAAGCATCGACTATCCGTATTATCATTGTCATGGCCGTTATAAATTCTTGGCCTCTCCATCAGCTTGACGTCAAGAATTCCTTCCTGAACAGTATTCTCTCTACTCAAGTATTCATGGAGCAGCCCCCGGGATTCACTGACTCTCGCTATCCCTCTCATGTTTGCTGCTTAAACAAGGCTATCTATGGACTTCGGCAAGCACCTCTAGCTTGGTACCAAAGGTTTTGAACCTACCTTTTATCTATGGGCTTTCTCTGCAGCTCTTCAGATACGTCGCTCTTTGTCTTCAATAAAGACTCGACTCTCATCTCTTTACTGGTATATGTCAACGACATCATCATCACTGGGAGTGACTCTTCTGCCGTATCCACTCTATTATCTCGTTTGAACAAGGACTTTAGTACAAAAGATCTTGGAAAGCTTGGCTATTTTCTTGGTTTGGAGGCTTTTCACTCGGCGACTGGCTTATTCCTCACTCAGATGAAATATGCCTTGGACATTCTCAAACATGCAAAGATGACGGACGCTAAACCAGTATCAATGCCGTTAGCACCCGGTGTTACTTTCACGGCCGACGGACCATTCTTCGAGGATCCGACATTATATCGCTCGCTCCTCGGGACCTTGCAATATCTTACCGTCACCCATCCGGACCTTGCTTATTCTGTCAACACTATGAGCCAGTTCCAGAAAAATCCAACAATCGATCATTTTCAGGCACTCAAACGGATTCTTTGCTATGTTAAAGGCACAGTGTGCTACGGGTTGACATTTAATTCCGATCGTCCTCACTTACGTGGTTATTCTGATGCCGATTGGGCACGTTGTCCGGATACTCGCCGCTCGACATATGGCTATTCCATCTTCTTAGGTCCGAATATGGTATCTTTGAGCGCCAAGAAACAACCAACGGTGTCCCGCTCCAGCTGTGAATCCGAGTACTGCGCCATTGCTAACACCGCATCGAAAATGCAATGGATCGCAAATCTCCTTCGCGAACTCAAAGTCGAAGCGCGCGAAGCATATAGATATTGACTATCATTTTGTCCGTGAGCTCGTGACGTCAAACAAAATCCATACAAAGTTCGTTCCATCAGAAGAGCAAATAGCCGACATCTTCACAAAAAGTTTGTCCAGGGATCTCTTCGATCATTTCTGCACCAAGCTCCGACTTTCACCTCCGTCTTCGCTTGCGGGGGGGGGGTCTTAAGATATATTAGATAGAGATATATCTTGTGTATTGATAGCGCGTTTTTCAACGCGCTAAAGCTGCAAGTGTACAGACCA
>JAPKLW010000276.1:344861-376030 GCA_026898455.1 Plectranthus barbatus | reverse complement strand
AGTGAGCAAATCCACATCAGCAAGGTGCACAAAACGAGTGTTTATCATGTATCAAGTTTGTATATATTTTCCATATCTTAGAATATATTCATTAGATTTGTTTTTCTCCTATATAAACTACTTTGTACATCTATTTTAATTGAGTGAAAATAAAGGAAAATATTTTCCCACAATATAGTTAAATAATTCACTTTTATAAATAATTTTAATTTATTCAAATAAATATAAAATCTTTAACTTGGTTATTACTTTCTTAATTAATTTCTAATTCTTAATTAATATTAATATATTTCAAAATACCTCTTCGGATTCTCTCAAAATTAAATAAATCTTTGGTGTTGTTTTGTATAATGTATGAAATATAAAATGAATTTATATAGATACCACCACGATTTTATATAAAAAATTATAAAATTATATAGATCATCATTACAGGAAGAGTACAAAAGATTTGAGGAAATTCCTTTTCCTCGTCTCATCTAAGATGGTGTAATCGAGTCGAGTCGAATATTGTCTTCTTCAATTTTAACTTGTTTAATATTAAGTCGAGCTTCAAGTTTTTATCGAATACTTTGAAGTTTACAACATAATCGAGCCTTGGTCGAGCTTATACAAACTCTATAAATATAGATTGTAGTTTAAATATTTATTTAAAGAAAAACTATTCCAAAAATAATATCATATATATACTAAAATCCAATTTTGTGTTATAACTACAAAGACTTATGATACTTTTAACTCTTAATTGTAAAAATATTAATTTTATAAAATTAATAATTGTAAATTCATACTAGTTTTAAATATTGAACTCGCTTAAGAGTTGAAAGTTTGGTTTGTTTAGTAAACGAGCTTTATTGAATGTGCCTTTATGGGGTTGAGATCCTAATAACTCACTAAGATTTTTATTCATTTACAGTTAGACTCTCAGACGTGATTTCTAGAATCATGATCATCTTTGGGCCAAGGTTCATCATTAGTCTTTTCTTAGCATGGGTTTTGATAAAGAAATATCGAAGAAGACATATGTCTAGATTCGACACAATAGAGAACTTCCTACAAAGTGATAACAAGCTCACGCCAATCAGATATTCCTATTCAGATATAAAAAAGATGACAAAAAACTTTCAAGATAAATTAGGTGAAGGAGGTTATGGTTCTGTTTACAAAGGAAAGCTTCGTAGCGGTAATCATGTAGCAGTCAAACTTCTTGGGAAACCTGGAACACATGACCGTGACTTTACGAATGAAATTGCAACTATTGGAAGGATTCATCATATCAATATTGTGTCACTAGTTGGATATTGTGCTGAAGGCTCCAAACGTGCTCTTGTTCTTGATTATATGTCAAATGGTTCTCTTGAAAAGTACATATTCAAAAAAGAAAAAATGGATTCTTTAAAATGGGATACAAAATTTGAGATTGTGGTTGGAGTGGCTCGTGGGATTGAGTATTTGCACCGAGGGTGTGACATTCAGATTCTACATTTTGACATCAAGCCTCATAATATACTTCTTGATCATAAATTCACCCCAAAAGTATCTGATTTCGGATTAGCAAAAATTTTCTCCACAGAGAGGAATACGATGACTTTGACAGATGTTAGAGGAACCATAGGCTATGTTGCTCCTGAGTTGATCAATAGAGGTTTCGGTCGAGTTTCTTACAAAGCCGATGTCTATAGTTATGGAATGTTGTTGATGGAGATGGTGGGCTTAAATAGAGATTTGGAAGGAAACAAGGATGATTCAAGTAAATATTTCCCACATTGGATATATGACCGTTTTAATCAAGACAAAGAGTTCAGCATTGGAAGTGTTGATGAAATTGAGAATAATTGAGATGATGAAAGTATGAAAGCACTTGCTCGAAAGATGATAATAGTTGGATTATGGTGTATACAGATGAATCCGGATAGCCGTCCATCAATGAATAAAGTATTGGAAATGTTGGAAGGTAAAGTTGAACATTTACGAATTCCCCCATATCCCTCCGCATATCCGGATGCCGCACTAAATGAGGATGCATCGTGGGGTACAAGCTCAGAATACTCTGATTCTGCATCATTGCTCCATAACAAGGAAACTCCCAATGTTGAGATTACTATTGAAGATTTCCAACTTTGCCATAGTTGAAACAGGGCCTTCTTGCTGGTAGGTGTTACAGTGAAAAATGCAATACAAATTGTGTTGTATTGTATTGTTTTATGTGCTCATGTGAACTCAATTACTAACGTATACAGGTTTCTACTAATATGGTGCCATGGATTTATGCATTTACATTTATATATTTGAATCTCTGATATATTTTATTTTGATAAACTACATTTTGATTCATTTAATGGCATCACAATATAGATTTATTGGATTTGATCCTCGGTTTAGTTTCTTTTCCTATGATTATTTAGTTGGATAGGGGTGGAGATTGAATCCATGTCTCTTATTCTATTAAATTATATACTCTCCTTAACTCTCATTTCCAACTACTCTGTTCTTGATTTACTTGGGGAGAATATTCCTGGGGAATTCAGAATCTCTTCTTAATAATTTGACCATTTTAATCAATTTTAATAAATTGGGATGTAAAATTATTGAGTTGATCTCTTGAGAGACGGTCTCACTATTTTTTTATTGTGAGACGGACTTTAATTCATCATTTCAATAAGTTAAATACATTGTTTCATTTTAAAAAATTATATTATTTACAACAAAGAAATACATCATTTGCAATAAAGAAATACATCATTTCAATAAATTAAATTCATCATTATAAATTTTTTTTCTGTGTAAAAAATTACATTATTTGTAACAAAGAAATACATAATTTGCAATACAAAAATTCATCATTTCAATAAATTAAATACATCATTAAATTCATCTCACAATAAAAATGATGAGACCGTCTCATCTGAGAATTTGCCAAAATTATTTAATGTAATAAGAACAAATGCATTAGGATGAGGAATAGGAATTTGGAGTTGTGGAGGTAGGACTTTTATAACTTTTGCGGTGTTTATATGTTGAAAAGCGTTACTAATATTGGTGTTGAATGTGGTGGCAAACAAATTAAACATGTTCATCAGCTTAATGGAATAAACAATAATATACAGGTTGGTTGGTTGTCTGTTTTATCCCATGTTAATCAGTAATCATCAATGTTGTAGGCTACAATTTTACGGCCTCGTTTGTCTTGTTGAACATTTTGAGTCAGATTTTTCCTTCGAAAATTATTAAAAAAACGTGTATATATTGAATTAAAAATTATTAAATAAATTAATGCTATTTTTACAATTATTAGTGCAAGTTGAAGTAAAAATGTGTTTTTTACAAGAATTATTAGATATTAATTTTATTTCAAATTTATTTCATATAATTATATTCAGTAATGATTTATTTAAAAAAATGGTTAAACTTACATAAATGGAATTATTTAGCAAATCAAATTTTGGGTTTTTTATTTGCAAAAATGATTTGAAATGAATAACAAAACAAACATGTTTTTGCAATGCAATTTAAATATTAAAATTCTCATTTTATTATTTTAATTTTAGGTTCATATTATCTTGAGGAATTAATGCATTTTAGTTTATAATATCTATTTTTTTGATAAAAAAAAAAAACCTATAAATGTTATACATTGAATTAGTAAAATGAAGTAATTTAGAAAATAAACAATAAATTTCGGTGTATGATATTAATTAAAAATATAGACAAATATTGTGAGTTAAATTATGATTTTGTAATCATTGTATTATTTTTGTAAAGTTGACAAATGTTATTATGTTAGGAGTGTAAATTCAAATACTTTTATTTTGAGTACAACACTGACTAAATAATATATGTGGTGATAGTTTAATTAACAAATTTAGTCTTTTTCATAGATTGATATACAGTATGTAACTAGTATTATTTTAAGCGAAATACTATATTATTTTCACTTAAGCATAAGTTATTTTTTTTATAAAGCGAATAATATTATTATCATAATATTTGAATTAGATTATTTGTTTATTATTTTCAAGGATATTTGTTTGCGCAACGCGCACATATGTATATCTAGTATTATTTATAATAAAAGGGAAAAATGGTTTGTTTTCCCTAGTAATATCTATAAATTAATTTCAGATTCTACATTTTGACATCAAACCTCATAATATACTACTTGATGATAAATTCATCCAAAAGTATCTGATTTCGGGGTAGCAAAATTTTTCTCCACATATAAGAATACAATGACATTGACAGCTGCTCGAGGAACTATAGGCTATGTTGCTCCTGAGTTGATCAATAGAGGTATTGGTCGAGTTTCTTTCAAAGCTGATGTCTATAGTTATGGAATGTTGTTGATGGAAATAGTAGGCTTAAATAGAAATTTGAAAGGAAACTATGATGATTCAAGCAAATATTTCCCATGTTGGATATACGACTGTCTTAATCAAGACAAGGACTTCAAAATTGGATGTGTTGACGAAATTGAGAATGATTGTGACAATGAAAGAATGAGAGCACTTGTTCGGAAGATGACAATAGTTGCATTATGGTGTATACAAATGAATCCGGATGACCGTCCATCGATGAATAAAGTATTGAAAATGCTGGAAGGTGAAGTTGAACATTTACTAATTCTATCATATCCCTCAGCATATCCAGATGCCGTACTAAATGAGGATGAGACGTGGGGTACAAGCTCAAAATACTCTGATTCTGCATCATTGCTCCATAACAAGGATGATCCCGATGTTGAGATTAATATTGAAGATTTTTCAACTTTGCCATACTAGTAATTGGGCATTCTTGCTAGTATGTGTTACAGTGAAAAATACAGTGGTATTCCATCACAAATTGGCCGTTGTATTAGCACTCTGAACTTTCTTAGCAGATTTATAAATAGTGTTGTATTGTATAATTTTATGTGCTCAAGTGAACTCAGTTAGTAATGTATACAGGTTTCTACTGATATGGTCCCATGGATTTTATTTTCATAAACTACATTTTGATTCAATTAACTGCGTCAAATATTGATTTATTGGAGAGGGGTGGAGATTGAATCCATGTTATTATTCCCTAAACCCCGCAGAATGTTATGTTGTCCTTGTAATATTACTTATAATAATAGGGACAAATTGACCAGTTCTTAAAAAGATGCAATGAGTAAATGTTACTCAATTGAAGCATAAAAATGAAATTACTACAACAAAAAAGCTAATAGACAACGCGGAAATCGTGTAGTCTATTTAAAATTTCCGCGTTGTCTATTTATGTGTAGTCTATTGCTGGACGCTAATAGACAACGCAGCTGTCTGCGTTGTCTATGTGTCAGACAACGCGGTTGTCCGCGTTGTCTATTGATAACATCCGCGTTGTCTATATTTTAATAGACAACGCGGATGTCCGCGTCGTCTATATATCAATAGACGACGAGGACATCCGCGTTGTCTATTCCGTTTTTTTTGTTTTTTTTTTTGTTTAATTTTAAAAATCCTGTAAAAAACAATAAAATAATTATATAATGTAAAAATTAAAAGATAAAGAACAATAGAAAATGATATCTTAATAATTCTCACAATTAAATTAATTCTCAAAATATTTTTAATAAATTAAGAAAGGAAGGCATTCAAATCTAGCACCTAAAACATTCTAACTCTACTTCACATGAATAATTGCAAAAACCCACTAATTATTTGGCCATCCGGTTCACGATTTTCCATCTTCCGCATTTTCATCCTCTTCAGATTGCTTGGCTAACTTCACAATATCTTCAACCAGGATCTTCACAATATCTTCAACCAGCAACTTTTGTCTTCTTGTTATGCAAGGGTGACTATCTAAGCATAACATTTGGTATATCACAGTGACATGGGTTGGAGCTCCAGACAATGGCAGCTTATCATCGGAAATCATTACAGTTGGCATTGTAGAGTACCACTAGAAAAGAGTTAAGGACATTGTCAATAGCTCGATAGAGTTGTGCAAACACAATGCAAACTTGTAGTGTTATTATTATTATCAACCAACATATACTAGCTAGCTCATAAAATTAAATTATATTAAATTTTAGAACAAGTGAATTCAATACACACAAATGTCCCATGCATAACCCATTTACATACACATACATACATACGATTAATAAAATCAGCAAAAAAGGGCTTTAGTAAAGGAGAAATTGAATATTCTGATTTAATGAAACAATTAATATATAATGGTGTTCTAGTTCTTGCAGCAGTACTACATTATGATTATGATTAAAAATTAAGTTGAAAATTAATAATTATAATAACAGAGTTGAGAGTAGTAAAGTAGGAAAATGGGGATAAAGGACATGGTTCTCCTCAATTAATTCTCCATTCCTTATTCCTATTAAAACAAGTCCCTTTTTTCTTTTTACCTACTTTTTTTTATATGAAGAAAAAGTATCTTTTTCCTTCTTATCTAATGTAATCCAGAGCCTCTTATCCTTGTATATGTAACAGACAATTCAATCCCTACACACATCACTAGTAATATTTCCAAAAAAATCAGGAAATGATGAAGCGTTCTATTTTGCCGTTTCTTCTCCTGGTGCTTATTCTCTATACATGAATGATTCATTATAGGTAGTAATATTTTTTAATTTTTTTACAAACAAGAAAAAGGGAATCTTAGTCATGCAGTTTATTTGTGTGTGATTATTGATTACATTTAATTTCAGAATTATTTATGGTGCAGGTAGCGTGGAAGTGAAGGGAAAATGTAGGTAAGAAATTCCTCCAACGGGAGAGTTATGCGATGAGAGTAAATGGGAAGAATTTTGTCAAAAGAGGATTATGATTAGGCAGTCCTCTTTTTGCAGTTTTCTGGCCTCAAATCTCATACCTTCTTGTTTTCTTTCTTATTTATTTCTAGTTCAAGGAATGGAAAATCATTGGGCTTGGAATACTTGAATTCATGGTCATTTCTAATGCATTCTTAGTTTATGTAACAGAAAAAAACGATGGTGGCTTTTTTTTTTTTGAGCTAAACTAATTAGACAGAATTATACTCCTCACAATGGGATAAATAGCAAACAGATTTGCATCAATGTACTTTTTAAGGTGAATTTGTCTAACAGGTCCTAAGAAATTATAGAAAATGTCTGTTATCAAAGATGTTCAGAAATATCATCAACTATAAGTCTGTTAGATGATAACAAACAGCTAAAGTGAATTATGAGCACGACTTTCCACATAATAACTACTCTTAAAAGAGGATCATATCTAATAGCAAGTTGTGTACCTTTTCTGCTTAAGCCCACTAGGAAGAGTTGCTAGGTCTTTTGAACTATTCACAGGTCCAGGGAGATTCTCGATACTGTTCTGTGAACATGAAATCACGAAAACAGTTCAACTCATGATCTCTCGAAAAATTTACACAACACATATATACATACAGATATTACACACACACAAACGCACACTCTCACATACATAGAATAAACTCCCTCCTCCTTGCTTGGTAGACCACATACAAAAACTACATCTTTGCAAATATGGAATCCATTTCAGTATGCAGCAATATAATTCTATGATAAAATAAAAAAACAGAGTATGATTTCAACAACACATCTTCAAACCAAATTTCACAAGTCCAGAGGATCTTCAAGCATGCTAATGAGACATAGCAATATGATTCCAAAACACGAATGTAAACGAAAACAGAAACATAATCCGGAATTATTCACATACCTTGCAAAAATCAGAAATTTCTCCACAAAAATTCAATCTCCTTCCACAAGAACTTGCAGCTGGCGCCTGACAAGAAATTGCCCAACAGAAACAGAGCAACATACTCGTAAAGAAAAGCATACAGAATAAGCAAATTTACAGCCAAAAGGCAGCTTCGCGTTGATCATACAAATGAGGTATTTTAACATCTTATAATTTATGATTCATACAAATGAGGTAGCAGTACTTCACAAAAGTGAATTCTGGTTTCATTAAGCTTTTTCTCATTAAAAAATATGAAGTTATCTTCGTACCTTGAAACCATGTGGAAGGACCTCAGCCATAACCATCCAAATCATACAGCCAGCAGCAAAACCAGTAGCAAATGGCAGGAACTTGTTGAATGCATCAACACATATAAATGAAGGAACTGCTACAAGAGGCTGCATTAACAAATTACATAAGATACCAATTTCCAATCAACTATACGAAGATTGTAAAAATCCCCCCCCCCCCCCAAAAAAAAGCCTCCCACACATGCATAAATGCAGATAATAAATTTTCGTACCACCAAGTTTCCAATACCCACACAAATAGTGTTTGGAGAAGCAAAGGAATAACAGATCATTCAAAGATTCGCATTGAAATTTATCCTTACGCTGCCCCAGTAAAGAACTAGTTTCACAGAATCTAACCTCGTCCTTGAGCGCCAGACTCGAGGGATGGGGGGACAGACTCGCGGACGGATAGGGGCAACACAGTCAGGACGAAGTCGACGGAGGAGGACGGACTCGCGGATGGCTACAGCGGCAGATAATGGAGGACGGATGACTCGTGCGGCTGGGGATCGGCCGAGGAGGACGGCCGGGCTCGCCGGCAGGTGCAGGCGACGATGATGGACTCCACACGATAGGCGCAGGGGATAAGAGACGAACGGCCACAATTACAAACCGTTCGAGGGTTTTTTTTAAAGGGGAAAAATAGAGACGATGGACGACGCGAGCAAAAACCACGTCATCTATATCCATATAGACGACGCGGTTGTCCGCGTCGTCTATTACAACAGAGACGACGCGGGCTTTCGCCTCGCGTCGTCTATATTCACATAGACGACGCAAAAGCCCGCGTTGTCTATTAGCGCCCCAAAAATAGACTACGCAATTATACTTTCGCGTTGTCTATTATGATATAGACAACGCGAATGAATATTCGCGTTGTCTATATTGCGTAGTCTATTACACTTTTTGTTTTCAACCAAAATACACTTAAGGAAAGAGACACACAGAAGTTGATTATAGCGTCTCCTAAGGGCAAGTTTTTTAACTTTATCCTCTTATCATTGAATTAATGAAACTGACCCCTGCATGCGCTATCGCCTTTTTAAAATTTGTAAGTCAGTAAAATTCAAAACCAAGAATCATGATCACTCAAAGCCTCCTCACTTGTTCGTCTCTCTTCATTCTCTCACTCCATTTGTAGCAGCAAATATCTGCTGCCAACTCTCACTGCACCCCTTCTGCTTGCGGCGTCATTCGCAATATCAGCTCCCCTTTCCACCTCAAGGATGATCCCCCACACTGTGGTGATCCTAATCATGAATTAGTATGTGAAAACAATGTCACCTCAGTTTATCTCAGCTCCCACAAATACCATGTGAGAGAAATCAATTACAACAAGTTCACCATCCGGCTTGTTGATGTTTCCATGAACAGCAGCATCTGCTCCATTCCAAAGTTTTTTGAGCTATTCGATAATTCCCATCCTTCTCGCATGTTCCATCCTTATTTCTTACAAGTCAATGAATACGACTCTCAGTTTCTTACTTTCATGACCTGCCCGGATATGTTGAACCGATTTTCTCTCTTAATCCAACTTCCTGATTGCCAGAATTCCTTCAACTCATCCGGTGGCAGACAAACATATACGGTGGTTGGGAGAACCATTGATCACTTAGATGTAAGATACATGTGCACAATAGAGTTTGTAGTGCCCACATCTTGGAATTTTTCAGATTTGAATAATGGATTTGAACTGTCTTTTAATCGTTATCATAAGTTGAACAAATGGGGTAAGAATGCAAGTGTCACTTGATTCAGATCAAGAAATCCCTTTTCTGTGCTAATGTTTTTTTATATTCTTGAAAATGCAGACAACATCTTGAACTCCTTCCGTCCATCACAAGGTATGATCAAAATTCTGACTATCATCTGTTTATGAAGCAAGAACCAGCATTAAGATATTGAGATACTTCTTCTGAATAATCAGATCCATTGTTTTTTGACCCGGCTCATGATTTTTCTGCTCCTCGTCGGTGAGCGCCTCGTTTTATGCTTCGACATTCACTGATATCAATTTTGCGCATAGGATTTGTATGTAGACAATTCTAACTACCGTCGATCGAGACAGAGGACAAATTCCAGAAAATTCTAATTTGCATCCGTGTCAACAGACAAGCATCCCGTCGATCGACACGCGCGCCGAAAAGGCATATTTTTGCCCAATTTGGAGATTTTTCCTTCCCAAGTCATTACCTTTTGAAGATTTAATTTCTCCCCCTATAAATAGGACTTCTCTAGCTCGAAAATTGTCTTCCTTTCAGTCTTTAATTTCAGTTTTTACTTCTTCTTTTCAGCATTATTTTAGTCTTTAAATTCCCTTTAATTTTCAGTACTCTTTATTTTTATTGTTGCAATTGGATTCAAGATATTCAAGTACTTCAAGATTCTTATTTCTTTAATGATTCAAGTAAGTTTATTTATGTTTATTGCAATGTTTATTTCAATTATGTTAGGCTAGAACCCTTAACAGGTTCTAGGGTTTTCTCCATTCTTTTTGGCATGTGTTAATTCGATTAATTCCAAATCCTAATTAATTGGTTCAAATTCTATGGTTTTCAATCCAAAATCTATTTTCAATTGAAGGATCGAGAGATGAAAATGGATTAGGTTTATAGTTATTAATTTGAGACCGAGAGGAGATAATTAATAATAGGAAAATAGAATTTTGATATAATTTGTTTCTATCTCAAAAGGAAGAATCAATTGTGGGGTTTTTAAATCTGTATCTTTATTGAGATTGATTAACTTGTGTTTTTTAGACCGAGAGGAGACAATCACTAGTTAATAATCTAGGTTTTAATTGCCTAACCAAGGAGTTAATTCCAATTTATCAGATTTCCCACCTATTTGATTATTTTGGGGTTTGATTGATTGTTTATGCATGTTGGATTGGATTGGTTGATTTCCCTAGAATCTGTGCTTTTTATTATTGAATTTTATTCCCAATAATTTTTTTCTATTTTGAAAATAAAAACTCTTCTCAAAATTGGTTCACTCAAACAGCAAATTGATAAACTGTGTCCAGTACATGAGATTACTTCGTTGCACTATCCATGTGGGTTCGACTAGCCTTCGGGTTATTATAAATTTATTTGCTGTTGTATTTTACAGCTTATCAACGATCGCCACTCGAATTGAGGGCTTCCCACATTCATCAGAGTCCACTCCAACAATTCTCCACCTTATGCTCAATATCACCTCAACTTTAGCACCTCCTCAATACTTCAAGTTATCCAACAGTTTTGATCAACCTCAGTAGTACTCAAACTTAGTACTAACTTAATGATCGTATCCATAGAGGTTATCGAGATCATTTGACATTGTGTAGCAACACCTATCCGGTCAAACTCTTCCTCGTATCAAAAACATCCTACATAGTCTAAGTCTATGAACCCATTGGCTGCAAGCAACTCGTGCCAGTCCCTTTGACTGTGAGCAAGTCGTACAAATCCCTTTGACTGCGAGCTTTGAACCAGTCCTTTTGATTGAGAGATCCGAACTCGAATCAGTGTCTCAAACTGCGAGCTTCGAACTCGTACCAATCCCTTTGATTGTGAGGCTTTGAACTCGTACCTGTCTCCTTGATTGCGAGCTTCACGCTTATCCCAGCCCCTTTGAAGAATAGACTCTTTATATTTGTTCCTCGAACGCGCAAAAGTAGCTCCATCGAATCCAATCTACACCAGCAAACCTTGAGAGCCCTGCTCCATCGAACTTAGTTCTTCGCTCCAACGATCCCCAAGAGCCCTGCTCCATCGAACTTGGTTCCTTTCCAGGCTGCTAGCCATTGCAGCCTTCCCCACACCATATAGCCCATCGTGTGAGATGTACAACCTAAATTAAGTATCCAATTCAAGGTCGGGCCCAAAACTACAATTTCTCATTGTTCTCTCCATACCTTTCGCAACACCGTGTCTTCCTGGCTTAATATCTGAGCACTGCGAGCTCTCTCCAGTGCATCCTTCTTCTGTTGTTCCATCATCTTGTTGGTCAACACAGCCTTCTCCTTCAAGGTATCTACCAAGCCTTGCTGCACAACATCGCTTGCATCTTCATCCTCCACAGATCAAAGTCGTTCGATCATATGAAATTCTCCACCTCGAATATTAGCTGAACCTACTGCAATCACTTTGACCACGTGTGTTTACCAAATATCGAAGGCCTCCAATGATGATGCAATATAGTGTCTCATCCACTGCTTGGCTATCGTCCTTCTTGCTTAGATGAAGTCGATTCTCCATTGGTGTGTGACATAGATTACACCCTTTCATTCCAGCGTTCTCTAGCAACTTTGAAGCATAAGCACCTTGACACAACGTGATTTTCCCATCCTTTTGACTTACTTCAATGCCCAAATAATAGCTAAGTAGCCCAAGATCACTCATCTTAAAGATCTTCTGCATCTCGGCTTTGAACTCTATTATTTCTTGAACACTTGTGCCCGTGATGATCAAATCATCTGCATACACGCCAATAATCAAGTACGATTGATTGTTTCATCTTCGATAAACAACATGATCATAATAATATCTTATAAATTTCAGAGCAATCAGCGAACCATCCAATTTGGAGTTCCAAGCTCGTGGAGCTTGTTTTAAACCGTACAGGGCTTTGTGCAGTCGAAGAACCTTGTGTTTGTTCTCTTTATCCACGAAACCTAGCTCTGATAGCACGTGTTGTGGCAGCCGCAAGACAAATAAAAGACAAGCTGACGTGATGCTAGAGCATCAAACTAGCATGGAAGTTGCTGACAGTAGGCAGACAGAGAATATGAACTGTAACGCCCCCAACTGACCTTCCCAATTTGGGGTCCCGTCACATTGATGTTTCAGGTTTTATCAAACATTTCTTTACTCAATTAAATAAACCAGCGGAAGATTTCATTAATAAAAGAGATTCAGAAATAAAAGTATATTGTACTTCGAGTCATAAGTTAAATAAAAGCATTTAAATAGCACTCAGAATTGGGAAGGAAAAAGTCAGAGAGTGTAGCAGCGTGTGTGATGCGTGGCGGAGATATGCATATGGAGATGCATATCTCAGGATCTATATGTTTACAAAATCAGTTGCTCCGTTTACACCCCTGCTCGCCATCCATGCTGCTCAACCTGCGTATTTTAGAAATAATACGAGGGGCTGAGTACTAATGTACCCAATGAGAAACATGCCCGAAAACATACATTATATAAGAGACATGCTATGCAACTCACACAGATAGACACGGGGTTTTGTTGAAAGGAACCGTGCTATCTAAAACATTTTCATTTTGGTGCGCATCTAAAACATGTTATTATATCTGTTATCGTTGTTGTAACTGGAAGCTAGTCCACTTCCAAGTTACGATGATTAGTTAGGAATGATTCAACATTCAACTTATTATCATCTAAGTGCACTAATCTCGGTAAATACTTCGAGATCCGATCATATTCAACCATTCACTTTCTCACAGGGTTTACGGTCCCACCGTTTCACCCACACTTGCATAATAAGGTAGCAAACCTTCACGATTAATAAGAGTAGCGCATGTACAAATATTACATGGTTCTTGTCTTATTAATAACTCTCTGTTATTGGCTTTCAACAGAGGATAGATATAATAGCACAAAAACATGCATAGCAGTTTTCAATTTAAAACAAAGCAGTTTACACGTTTAGGAAAGGAAAAACACGCGTTTATTTTTATACTGAAATAGTTTCCCACCTAATGATTGGCTTATAGGCTAGATGCTTTCTTTCTAGTTTGAGCTGACTGACCCTCGCTTTCAATTTCCTTCAAGTAAATAGGGATAACCAAGTCAGAATGGATGGTCTAGGACCATAATAACTAAATCATAAATAACCGAGACCTAAAAGGATTAGGACTGGATAACATGTAAATTGACTCTCTTCTCTTCATGCCTCTGTGTCGATCGATAGGCTTCTGTGTCGGTCGACACACCCTTGGTCGACACATCCTTCTCGGTCGACAGACTTTCTGTCGACATAGCCTATGTCGACCATTCCTGTCGATCGACATGTCTTCTGTCGATCGACAGGAGTATGTCGATCAACTCCTCCGATTGATGTCCTTGTCGGTCGATACAATCTCTGTCGACCGACAGAGGTACTCAACATACTCTATGTTCAACACCTTGTGTCGATCGAAACACTTCCTGTCGACCGATAGGATTGTTCGATCGACTACCCGACAGAAGGCCTCCCTGTCAATCGACAGGAGTCGTCTTCCTCACGGGTTTGCCGGAGACAGAACCTGCAACTCGCCATTTCTCAAGATTTTTCCGACCGATTACGCATGCAATCCCATTTTTGAACTCCCTAGACCACTAGAAATACGAATAACAACTTGAAAATTTAATTTGAGCATGAAAATGAGGGTTAAACGGAAGCTCACCGGAGCACTCTTCTCACGGCGGCGGCGGCGATTCCGGTGGTTAAACTCACCTCTCTTGGTGTCCGATTGCTCCCTACAACCTCAGGAACACGATTAAATCATCAAAACTCTGATTCACGGCCATATAAATGAGATTCAAACATTAATCTCCAAATTCAAATTAACAAACCCACCTTACTTCTCTCTAAGGTTTCTCCGTCCACGCTTCACTTCACGGTGGTCACCCTATACCAAATTGAAGCCGGAAACGAGAGCTATGCAATGGTGGTGGTGGTTTGTCGAATGGTGGCCGGAGCCGATCGGAAACTCGCCGGAAAGTTGACGGGATTTTGGGGTTGAGGGGTGGGTATTCTCTCACTCTCTCTCTAAGTTATATCACAAGGTGGAAAAGTTTATGTTATGAATTCTCTTCCTATTTATACTCCTTCCTCCATCATATAGTATATGTATCATCATATACATGTAAATATACATGTATTTAACATGATAACCCCTCCATTGAAATCATATGGTTCACTAAAATATGTTTAATTCCGTTTCATGAGATTAATACAACTCATGAATTACAGGCAAGCTCAATGTTAAATTTAAACTCTCCACTTATAACAAAATTTCCAATGCTTCCCAATCGAGAATAAGTAATACCAATGCTCTCAATTTAATGAAGTTCTCTTCATTGATTCCAAATGAATAATACATGGTCAAATTTTACACGGGGCGTTATATCCCCCCACCCTTATAAAATTTTCGTCCCAAAAATTACAAGGCTTTGAAAAGTTCGGGATACCTCTCTTTCATCTTATCTTCCAGCTCCTAGGTTGCTTCTTCATGCCCATGGTGGCTCCAAAGCACCGTTACGAGCGGAATGGACTTATTTCTTAGTTCCTGAATCTTGTGATCCAAGATAGCTTCTGGCCGTTCTTCGTATTGTAGGTCTAGGTTCAAAACAACCTCCTCCTGGCGTATCACATGTCTGGGATCATAGACGTACTTCCTCAGCTGAGACGCGTGAAATACATTATGAATATTGCCCATGCTCGGGGGTAGAGCTAATCTGTACGCTACTGAACCAATGCGCTCTAGAATCTCATACGGTCCCACATAGCGCGGTCTCAGTTTTCCTTTCACCTCGAAGCGTATTATTCCCCTGGAAGGTGAAACTTTAACGAACACCTTGTCCCTTACTTCAAAACATAATTCAGTCCTCCTTGAGTCGGCATAGGACTTCTGCCTACTCTGCGCTTCCTTGATCCTTCCTTTGATCCGTCGAACAATCTCGATCATTTCACTTACCGCATCCGGTCCAATAACCTTCCGTTCTCCTACCTCATCCCAATACAGAGGCGAATGACACTTCTTCCCATACAAAGCCTCGTAAGGAGCCATTCCGATTGTTGCCTGATAACTGTTATTATAGGCAAACTCAACTAGAGGCAAAATCGGTTCCCAACTGCTTCCTCGGTCTAAAACCACTGTCCTTAGCATATCTTCGAGAGTTTGGATTGTCCTTTCAAATTGTCCATCTGATTGAGGATGAAACGTCGTACTAAAGTTCAGGCGAGTCCCCAATTCTTGTTGAAAGCTCATCCAAAAATGAGATGTGAATTTTGCATCTCTGTCAGACGTAATAGATTTCGGCACTCCATGCAGTCTGACTATCTCCTGGACATAAATCTGAGCCAATTTGTCTGACCCATAGTTCACTTTGATCGGCAAGAAATGAGCAATTTTCGTCAGACGATCCACTACAACCCATATCACCGTGTTCCCTTTCTGTGTCCTTGGTAGCCCTGTTACAAAATCCATGGTGATATGTTCCCACTTCCACTCAGGGATTTCCAATGGTTGTAACTTCTCATACAGCTGTTGATGTAATGCCTTAACTTCTTGACAGACTAAGCATCTTTCCACGTATAAAGCTACATCTTTCTTCATACCATCCCACCAGTACTTGGTTTTCAGATCTTGGTACATTTTAGTACTTCCTGGGTGAGCGGTATACGGCGTATCATAAGCCTCGCTCAATATCTCACTTCTCAACTCCTCGCTGCTTGGCACCAAAATTCTGTCCCGGAACATTAATGTACTGTCAGGTGCTTCCCGGTATTCTCCTACTAGCTTGACCTTCAGCTTCTGACGCAATTTTTCAATCTCTGCGTCTTCCTTCTGTGTCTCAATGATTCTCTTTCTCAAATCCGGCACTATTGTCAAAGCTGCTAAATCGCATCTCTTCCTCTCTGAGGGTGATATTACTTCCAGGTTGAGTCTTTCAAATTCTCTGATTAACTTGTCTTCTCTCGTAAGAATGCAGCCTAGTTGTGCTTCTCCTTTACGGCTCAAGGCATCTGCTACTGAATTGGCTTTCCCTGGGTGATAGTTGATAGTTAGATCGTAATCATTCACGAGCTCTAACCATCTTCTCTGCCTCATATTCAAATTCTTTTGTTTGAAAAAGTATTTCAAACTCTTGTGATCCGTGAATATGGCACACTTCACTCCATAGAGATAGTGCCTCCAGATTTTCAACGCGTGGATCACGGCTGCTAACTCCAAATCATGAGTCGGGTAGTTAATCTCGTGCGGCCTCAACTGCCTTGATGCGTAAGCTATCACCTTACCGTCTTGCATCAATACACATCCTAGCCCATTCTTTGAGGCGTCAGTGTAAACCTCGAAGTTCTTATCTGATTCTGGTACCGCTAAGACTGGTGCAGTTGTTAAAAGTTGTTTCAACTTCTGAAAGCTCTCCTCACATTCCGCAGACCATACAAACTTCACACCATTCTGCAGTAACTGAGTCATCAGCTTTGCAATCTTTGAGAAGCCCTCGATGAATCTTCTTTAGTAAACGGCTAATCCCAGAAAACTGCGGATCTCTTTCGGCGTAGTTGGTGACTTCCAGTCCATCACTGTCTGAATCTTGGCTGGATCCACCTTGATTCCATCAGCCGATACGATGTGACCCAAGAACATTACTTCCCTCAGCCAGAACTCACACTTGCTGAATTTGGCATATAACTTCTCATCCCTCAAGGTCTGTAATACTGTTCTCAAATGCTGCTCATGTTCCTCTTCGCTCTTCGAGTATATCAGAATGTCATCGATGAATACCAATACGAAGTTATCAAGATACGGATGGAATACTCGGTTCATCAAATCCATGAATACTGCAGGTGCATTCGTAAGTCCAAATGGCATTACCACGAATTCATAATGACCGTACCTAGTCCTAAATGTCGTCTTCGGAATGTCCTCCTTCCGAATCCTCAACTGATGATACCCTGATCGGAGATCGATCTTAGAGAACACCTTTGCTTCACTAAGCTGATCGAAAAGATCATCGATTCTCGGTGACGGGTATCTGTTCTTTAATGTCACTTTGTTTAGCTCCCGGTAATCAATGCACATACGCATTGACCCATCCTTCTTCTTCACAAATAAAATCGGTGCACCCCATGGTGACACACTAGGACGAATATAGCCCATATCCAACAGTTCTTGAAGTTGGACCTTTAGTTCTTGCAATTCCTTCGGAGCCATGTGGTACGATGCTTTAGAAATTGGTGCCGCACCCGGTTCCAAGTCAATGGTGAATTTCACCTGTCTGTCTGGTGGTAACCCTGAAAGTTCCTTCGGAAACACATCCTCAAATTCTCTTACAATCGGTACATCTTGCACCGTTAGTTCTGGTTTCTCTTCTCCTTCTAAATACACCAAGAAGGCTTGATTCTCTGCTTTACGCATCAACTTCGTTGCTTGAATTGCAGAGATTACTGGCACTCTATGTCTCCTCTTGAATCCATGCACGAATGCTTCCTTATTCCCTTGCTGCAGAATGATCACTCGTCTCTCGCGACATAAGATCGTCGCCTTATTCCCCGACAACCAATCCATTCCTAGGATTATGTCTACATCGTGGATGTCTAGCACATTCAGCTCTGCTACTTGGATCTCATTTTCATCAAGCTTGATTCTCAAGTCTCGGCATACTAAGATAGAAATAGTGGTTTCTCCTGAAGGTATTGCTACGTTCAATTCATGACTATTCTTCTCTACCTTAAGTTTCAAAGCCTCAACACATGCAGATGATATGAATGTATGCGATGCTCCCGTATCAAATAATACTATAACAAGTATATCGTTAACGCATCCCATACCTGCCAGATTGCCATCGTCTTGATTACCATCCAAAGCATAGGCTCGGGCTCTCCCCTGCTGTCCATCACCGCCCTGTTGAATCCCTTTCTGGTTTCGGGGTGGAGCCTGATAGCCTCGTCTGCCACCTCCTCGATTTCCCAAATTTCCTCTCCATGGTTGGCGATGTCCTTGGATGGATCTCAGTTGTTGATTTGCCGGTCTTTGGAAGTTTGGACAGTTTCCTCCTCTCGCTTGGGGTGTGGCACACTGGTGAGCATAGTGCCCTAGGAATTATACACGGGGCGTTATATGAAAGGGAAAAACTTGTATATTATTGCTGAATGGAATGAGGTATATATAGGCAAAATAAACTAGAAATCTAAATCAATTAGGAATAGGAAATCTATCTAAATCCTATCAAATAAATCTAAAACAAGATATATCTAAAACAAAATATATCTCTAAACTAGATATATCAAAAAACTAAAGATATTTATCAACCAAAGATATCTAAACATATCTTATAAAGATAAATACGAGATTATCTAATAGCTGCAACTACAGAGCCAGAGCTGTGTTGCTCAGCCTTACAACACCCGTTCTGCCTTTTCTCCTCAATGGTGATCCCGAATACTTTGGTGATCGCATACCTGAATTTAGGATACGAAAACAATGTCACCTTCCTCTATCTCAGCTCTCACAAGTACTATGTCAAAGCAATCTACTACATTAACCACACCATCAGACTGGTTTATACTTCCATAAACAACCTTATTTGCTCTTTCCCCACCTATTCTCCATATTTCTACTACGACATGAAATTTGTTTATCCTTACATTAAACCTCATGATGTACTTTATGATGATAAATTCATTTCAAAAGTATGTGATTTTGTGCGCTATCATAAATTTTCTCCACTATGAAGAATACAATGACCCTAACAACTGCTAGAGGAATCATTGACTATGTTGCTCCTCAATTGATAATATAGGTAATGGTCAAGTTTCAAATAAAGCTAATGTCTTTAGTTATGGAAGTAGTTGGAAATAGTGGGCTTAAAAGGAGAATTGAAAGTAAAGCACTATGATTCAACTTCGGTATCATTAGACCAATTCAATCAACTCTAATAAGTAAGGATGTAAAATTATTTAATAGAATAAGAAGACGGCATTTGTCCAGTTTTGAGGCAATAGAGTTATTCCACAACACCGAATATATTTGTTTATCTCCAAGATTTATTATGCCTGTGCGGATTTTTAGTACTTGTGCGTTGTTTTCTTCAGGCAGTAATGTATCCTTCAATTTCTATGGTTATATTATTTATAATAAATAGGACAAATCATTAATGGTCCCAAATAGAAACCTATAACTCTTGACCAGTTATAAAAAATATAAAAATATTTATAATAATGAATGAGTAGAAATTAATTGAGAAAATAGCTAGAGTGAGTGAACAAGCTTATGAAAATAACTCCAAAATCCAAAATGCACGTTTATTACGAGTAATCTTTGGTTGTATTGCTTAATTTTGCTCTTCGCATTATGATTAATTACTAAATCAAAACATACAAATGAAATTCAACATCCAAAGTTGACTAGCATCTCCTCAATGCAAGTTTTTGAAATTTATCCTCAAATATATTGGGGTTTGGTATTTGTATCTATCAAGAAATGATTTAAAATAGGCCGTTTTCCTTTTATTGAAAAAGAATTCCAAAAAAACTTTGACTCGTAATTTGATTTTCCACAGATCCCTGCATATGACCGTTTTCCTTAGACTCGTAATTTTCTTGGTTAGACTAACTTTTTCTAGATTAATAGTCTCAAAATAGACTAACTTTTTCTAGATTAATTCCTTCTCTCGTGATCACATTATTGCTGAATGAATGGCTATTTGGTCATAATTATACAAAATAGTGTTGCGCTTTTATAGATTAATATAAGCTATGTAAACTAGATTTTGGTTGGCCTATGTGTAAGAATCATGATCACTAAAAGCCTCTTCACTTATTCATCTCTCTTGATTCTCTCACTCCATTTGTTGCAGCAAATATCTGCTGCCAACTCTTACTGCACCCCTACTGCTTGCGGCATCATTCGCAATATCAGCTCCCCTTTCCGCCTCAAGGATGATCCCCCACACTGTGGTGATCCCAGTTACGAATTATTATGTGAATATAATGTCAAAGAAATCAATTAATTACCTGTATATAATGTTAGGAGTCTTGTTTGGCGTTCTGTCTGGGGGGCCTACCTTATTTATTACTAAAGTCCATTCAATAATAATAAGACCTGCAGAGGGAATTGTGAATGACTCAAGAAAAATGAAGGCAGCTGAAACCCTACATCTCTTTGCATATTCATCTCTCTTCATTCTTTTACTCCAGAGGTGTGTTGCTAATGCTCAGCCTAACTGCACCCCTTCTGCCTGCGGCATCATTCCCAATATTAGCTACC
Organism: Plectranthus barbatus; assembly: GCA_026898455.1. Taxonomy (NCBI): domain Eukaryota; kingdom Viridiplantae; phylum Streptophyta; class Magnoliopsida; order Lamiales; family Lamiaceae; genus Plectranthus; species Plectranthus barbatus. The sequence continues at coordinate 355,028 of JAPKLW010000276.1, read as the reverse complement.
CTTTCCGCCTCAAGGGTGATCCAAACTACTGTGGTCATCCCAGAGGTGAATTAGCATGCGAAAACAATGTCACCTTCCTCTATCTCAACTCTCACAAGTACTATGTCAAAGAAATCAACTACAGTAGGAATACCATCAGAGTGGTTGATGCTTCCATAAACGACCACACCTGCTCTTTCCCCACCTATTCTCCATATCTCTTTAACTTGAGAACCAGTTCTACTTATCCTTACTTTTCTGCGAGATCTTACTTGATTAATTCGCCTATAAACATGATGAGCTGCCCACATCCGTTGAAGATTTCTTCCAACTTTACAAATATTACTCATTGTCAAACATCCTACTCCAGATTCAGTTATATCAAGCTCGGCCTTATGAAGGCCTCAGATGTAATCGAAACATGCAGCGTAGATTTGATAGTGATGACATCATGGAGGGGGTTTAAGGATTTGAACAACAGTGTATCACTCGAAGAAATCCACCAATCTCTCTTGTATGGATTTGAACTCGACTTCTGCGCTAATTGCGGACTATCATCAAGGACTGCTTGGGGTAAGTATGTTGTTGGTGAATGCATTAATTAAGTTAATTATGGATGATGGAAGTTGGTTGTTGTTCAATTGTTAATCATCTGTTATTCTACGCTAGTCTAGAGCCGAGGCAGGGGCCCGAGGGGGAACAAGACATTATAGGAAACTTAGAGAAGACTAATCGTATTGTTGATTGATCTTTCTTCAAAAAGAATTCTAAAGATTTTTTATGGACCAAAATTTTTAGTGAGAAAGAATGCGGGACGTATCTTTGACTTTACTTGCATAGCGTAAATTCTCTCTTTTCTTTTTTCTCAAACTAAATAAATAAAACTCTCTTTTCTTATTAAAAAATAAATAATGTAGTATGTGAATGAAACACATTACATTATTTGGGTATAATAGTAATTTGATACTCATGATTTTGGAATTACGTGAAACTATTCTTACCCCAAAATTGCATTTTTCTCACTCCTCTAAATTTTTTAATAAAACTTTAAATAATCATAATTCACTCAATTCAAATTATTTTTTTCATTTATTATATGTCAAATTAAAGATAATTTAATTATCTTTCAAACGAAATCCTTATTATAATATCATCGTAGTAAAACTAAATAATATAATAGCTAAAACTAAATAATGTAACATAATTCAGATGATAATGTAATGATATATTTAAAAGTATTGTATCATTATTTTGTTTTTAAGGTATTACTTGTACAATATCTATCAATTGGATGGTACATTATGGAATGTGTTGCGTCTTTTCCTATGACCTCATCTAGTCCTTGGTACAAGTACATGATGGTCCTTGGTACAAGTACATGATGTGTGTGGAACAATGAAAGTAAACATGAATAATAGAAATTGGAAAAAAAATTAGGAAAAATTGTAATTCAATTCCTTTAATTACTAAAACACCCTACGCCTGATTTGAAAATTAAAAAAAAAAGTATAAGTATAACAATAAAATTAAATCTGGGTCATTAGATTTAATTGATCAAAGGTTGATATTTGGTCTTATATAACATTTGGGAGGTGTGTAACATATGATTACAACTCTATATATATGATTATGTGTTAAAGTCTTCCCAGGTGTTAAATAAGAATAAATATAAAAAATAAAAGAAACAATTTTATTCATGAAGTGTTGCCGGGAACATCTAAAATATATACCCTAGTTGAACGAATTCCTAACGAGTTTTACGAGCTTGGTAATTAACATGGTAGCCTCCTAGAAATTTATTTATGATTCTGTATATTAAATCATACATTTGATATGTAGCTATCTAGCATTGCGCTTAAGAAATGTATATTTATTTATTTATTTTCTCGCTAATGCTTTTATATTCTGGGAAATGCAGAAAAACTCAGAGACTTCATCCACATAAAACTTATAAGTGAGGATTCTGACTCTCAATGATCTCATAGTTTGTGTATACAAGTTTGGAAGTTCAACATGATCCTCATGAAGTTCATGTGTATCTACAGCCCCTTTCATAATTCTTCTGGCCATTGCAGGTGCGCATTTAATAGATTAATATTTCTTTGAATATATGACAGTTTGTTTCTTTATTTTCTGATATATCCCTTAGAATGACCGACTGACTGTCTCACTCAAAATTCGAGTTTTATCTTGCACGAATATCGAAAATCATTTATGAATATTAAACCTATGAACAAACTTGAATTACCATTATTTAGCAATAACTATTATTAATAGACCCTATTATTTGTGTTTGATTTACAATGTTGTTCAAGAGTTTGTAAACACATGTAAAAATAATACTCCCTCCGTCCGATATAATTGGTCCACTTACCAAATCGGGCATCCCAACCGAATTGACCAATTTCTAAAAATGACAACTTTTTCACGTTCAAGAATAAAATATTAATTCCACTTACACTCACAGTCGTTAATTCCCGTACCGAAAAGGATAGGGTCGTTTCTACAGGACGGAGGTAGTGTTAAAGTTGGATATGAGACCACATAAATGGGACACGCTAAAAAAGTAATCTGGACCAAATAATTAGGATGGAAAGAGTATTTAATATTAAGTGAACGGCATCTCCTCGCGTGATATTGGAAAATGTGATTGGTAGCTATTATTACTCAAAACAATTTTGTGTATTCCAATCCAGCTATAACAGGTGTAGTGGTAAACCCTATAATTGGAGTCACCATTGCTTTGGGATTACTATTTTTCATTGGCATGGACTTGTACTTTGCAATACGATTCAGTAAGAATAATGCTACCTTACTTGGTTTTCTGATGAGCATTTTAAATTTTTCATATCTATTTATTTGTTGCCTTTGCAGAGCTCCCAGGAATTATGCTCCACAATATTGGTTAGCTCTTAATCTAGTGTGTATTTTTTTTTTTTTTTGGAATATTTGTTTTACATGCAGTTGCCTTGAAAATTCTTAAAGATAGACAAATGTAATATTGTAGAAAAATTATTAGTAAAAAATATTTGCTATTAGGCATACATAAAATGAATCCACTAACGACTGTCTATGCTATTAGTTCTGTTACCAATATTAATAGAGAAAAAAAAAATCTAATGTGATTATTTGAGTTGAAGGAGGAGATCAAAAACCTCTATATTAAGATACGCACAAAGAGTTCAACATTCAAGATTCTTATTTGACAACTTTGATACTCATATAACCAAGAATATCTATCACCTAGATAGAAACTATATCTATTATTAGAAGTTTGTAGGAATTTGCAAGTGCCAAAATAAAATTTTAGTCTCATAATCATTGTTTTATGCCATATTCCATTTTCCTAAAATTAATTTACAATATTTAATTAACTGAAATAAGTGGAGTTTGATCCTAAATCTTTCACCTACTTAAGGGTGTGCGAACATCTTTGATCTTATATTTTATTTTTCTTACAGTGCATATGATGCTTTTATTTTACAGGATACCTGAATTATTTTATAAGATTTGAACGTTTGGAACCTGGTGAGCTCTTACTTTACGATGTCATTACTATTGAAGCCGTACCAAGGATTTTTTGTGGAGCAGTTATTCATTGAATTTTTGTTATCCTTTATATATAAATTCATCTATAAAATATATACAGATCCATATTTGAAATAGTTCTCTTCATTTTCTTTTTTAAATTAATTAATGCTTGACGAAAATATCATTACACATATTCTTAAATAGGGTTAATTTATTTCAATTACACAAGGATTTAACATTTTTTTTTGAGATTTTTGAATCTTGATCGAGTTTAATTGAAACTATGAATTTGTTAATCAAGTTAATATGGGATCAAATCCTCTGTCCCACTGTCTAGATTATTTTCACAATTGTTAATACGAAAACAAAACATAAATGTAATATAATATACTTTAATTGATTTTAAAAACATAAATTAAAATCTTATAAGAACAAACATTATGGTTATAAATTAATCAATTTTAATAATCAAGTCTTACTTAAAAATTGAAAATTATTTTTTTATAAATATTATATACCCTAACTAGGTGGAATAAACCCTAGGTTTAAACTTATAAATTAATCCACACAATAATAAATTAGAATTATTAAAAAAATTTAAATAAAAATTAATAATTTTAAAAGTGGAATAAAGAGTGAAACATAAAATATGAATCATAGGTTCTCAAGTGAGTTAAAACTCATGCTTTAAATTGCTTATTTGTCTTCTCTTATCTCTCTCCACATTTCACATCTCGCACATGCACATTTAGATGTGTTTTACCTTTCCTTACCTTACCTTACCTTTTTTTTTTTTTTGGTCTCTCTCATCAATATTAATATTATTGAATATCCGTATCACAAGAGATATATGTTTATTATATATATTTATAAATAAATTTCCTTCAACATAAATTTTATTGTGCATGTTCATGTAATACACCTGCTTCAATTTTTGAGTTTCGCATTTGCATAATATTGTAACTCGATATAATTTAGTTGAGGATTAAGTTTTTCAATTGATATTAAATTTGAATATGAAAATATTTTGATATTTTTTATATGTTTACATCCATATTTTTTGTGTTTCATCTCCTCTTTTCTCTATCTTTACACACAATACAATTTCGTTTTCTCTTTTATCTCTCACATTTCTTTCTATCTTACACAAAGTTTAATATTTTTAGTTTTTTTCTCTTTCTAATTGATTTCATACTTCATGTATATTACTATACTCCATCGTCATCCCAACATATTTATATAAACTATATGTAATGAGATTTCCTAATACATACATAACTATAAAATTAATATCATCTTTCAAATTTAAATTTACACAAAATATATCTTCAGATTCTCTCAAAATTAAAATAAATCATTGGTCTATTTCTGTATAATGTATGAAATATAAATTGAATTTATATAGATACCATCACGATTTTATATAAATAATTATAAATTATATAGATTATCATTTACAAGAAGAGTACAAAAGATTTGAGGAAATTCCTTTTCCTCATCTCATCTAGGATGGTGTAATCGAACTGAAATGAGCTAAATATTGTCTTGCTCAGTTTTAACTTGTTTAACGTTAAGTCGAGCTTCAAGTTTTTTATCGACTGCTTGTAAGTTCACAAACTTAATGGAGCCTCGCTCGAGCTTATACGAACTCTCTAAATATAGATTATAGTTTAAATACTCATAATTTATTTAAAAGAAACATTATTCCAAAGATAATATCGTATTCATACTAAAATCCAATTTTGTGTTATAACTACAAAGATTTATCATACTTTTAGTTCTTAATTATAAAAATATTTATTCTATTAGATTAATAATTTTATATTTCAAACTAATTTTAGATATTGAACTTGCTTACCGAGTTCAAAGATTGATTTGTTTAGCAAACGAGCTTCATTTAATGTGCCTTTATGGGGTCGAGACCCTAATAACTCACTAATTTTTTTTTTTTATTCATTTACAGTTGAAATCTTAGACGCGATTTCAAGATTAGTGATCATTTTTGGGCCAAGGTTCATCATTAGTCTTTATTTAGTGTGGGTTTTGATAAAGAAATATCGAAGAAGGCATATGTCTAGATTCGACATAATAGAGAACTTCCTACAAAGTGATAACAAGCTCACGCCAATTAGATACTCTTATTCAGATATAAAAAAGATGACAAAAAACTTTGAAGGTAAATTAGGAGAAGGGGGCTATGGTTCTGTTTACAAAGGAAAGCTTCGTAGCGGTAATCATGTAGCAGTCAAACTTCTTGGGAAATCTGGAACAGGTGACCGAGACTTTATGAATGAAATTGCAACTATTGGAAGAATTCATCATGTTAATATTCCGAAACTAGTTGGATATTGTGCAGAAGGATCCAAACGTGCTCTTGTGCTTGATTATATGTCTAATGGTTCTCTTGAGCAAAGAAAGAAAGAAAAAAAATAGTAAATTGTTCAGCAGACATAAGGGAAATTCATTCAGCATCCACCATCAGATGTGTGAGCAATCGAGCTTGTGAAATATCCAGACGACAGGCCGCCAAGCTTGATTGCCATAGCATCTCCATGTGCAGTCACTTCTTCTCCCCCTGAATGGTAGCAGGAAGTAGAGCAGTTTGAACTTGTTTGAGATCGCCAAGAAGATGTTCCAGCTGAGAGATGGTCTGAGTGAGACGCTTCAAGGCAGCAGTCTGAGTCATGGGTGGAATAGCAGATGTTCTTCCTTCGGGCAAGTCACTGTCAGGAGGATCTTTGCAGAATGCATGTGGCTCAGTATCTGACTCCACATATGGTAGATCTTTTACCCGTTTATCTGTGCGGGTAAAATATTGCTCGAAATCCAGGAGAGTCGACTCAGACACCAGTGCTTCTCCTTGTTCTGGAACACCGTGATGTTTGAGGAGGGCATAGATGAAACAGGGGTAGGGCAGATCTCCTTTATCTGATTTGGTCATTACCCAAATTAAAAGGAAGACCTTTACCCACGCGGTGGATGAATTCAGCCTGATCCTTGGTAAGAATGGTGGCATTCCTTGAGGGAGTCCAATTTGTCACTGCAATCTTATAAAGGGCTGCATATTTCCAAGTAAGAGACGAGGAGGGAATCTTGGAAGACCATTTGGTTATCTTACCACCTGTGATCTCAGAAATCATTCGCTTGTCATCAGCAGCATTGTAAGGTCGAACAGTGGTAGATGGCAACCCAAACATTTCATTAAACACAGCAGCATTGAATTGAACCACATGCCTCCTAACATAGGACTTGCCAAATTTGACCTTCTCTGGATCAAAGACCTCTTCCTTAATCATGTTTGCATAAAATTCGTAAACCATCTCAGGCTCAAACCCCACTAGTTCAGAAACAGTTCCCAACAACCCCCTCCTCTTAAGTAAAACATCTATGCCATATTTGGCAAAAACCTCAGAATCCATGTTCTTCTCAACTTTAAATTCTCTAGACCTAAGAGATCCTAAGGCAGTCTTAGCACCATAGTGATAGAGTCTATCATTGTATGCCTTGTCTACTTCATAATCACTATCATAAACATGGCTGACAGGGGTACCTTTTGTGCTCTGCAGACTTGATGGTTCAGATGTGGAGCGAGTAGGTCTGGGTCTCTTCATGTCTCTGAGAACCTCCGCAACTTCAGACTCAGGAACATCTCTTTTCTTGGGACGTGTTGGACGTCTAGAGGACGGTGTTTGAACTGGCTTGGATGAAGTGGTGGTTTTAGACTGCCCTTTTACCACTGCCTCCTTTTGACCTTTGATAGGAGAGGAATCATCTATAGAAGAGGTCTCAAGATCAGCAGGATTAATCTTGTAATTCTCATCCGATGCGGATTCGTCGTAGTCTGACATGGGATTGTCAGACTTGATGTTAGACTCAGAAGCAGGGGATTCCTCTCCAGGAACATGGGGTTCACTTTTCAATGTAGACTTTTTCCCTTTCTTCTTCCTCTTTGCCGTCTTCTTCACCCGACCTTTCTTAATGGTTTCCTCCAGAAGGCGCTCAGATCTTCGTTCAGGAAAATGAGGAGCGCCTGATTCTTTGAGTGTTTCACCAACAGACTTCAGATCTCCAGGGTTGTCGGGGTTGATAGGGTTGGCCTCTTCTCCAGGGACAATAGATGATACTGGAACTGGATTTATAAGTGGTGTGGTGAGTTCTTGTGAATGTTGTTCAGTAGGGTGACTCGGAGAGGGAGGTGTTTGGGATGATTCTCCAGTAGGGTGAACAGGCGAAGGTGGATTTTGGAGTTTGGGGTCGTTGGATGGTGGAATGTCAGTTGTTTGAGTCTCAGTAGGGTTATTAGGTGGAGTGATTTCAGGAGCGGAAGGGGTAGGTTCAATTTGAATAGATGTGACATTGGTTTTTTGAGTGGAGAGATGTTCGCCGGTCATTTCGGGTGGTGGTTTGACGGTTTCTTCAGTAGGGTTTTTGGTCGAGGAAGCCAAAGGTTCAGAAAGGGGAATGGCGGAAGATGAACCAGGGTTAGGACGATCTACCATTATCTTGCTGATTGATTCTTGAAGTTGTCGAAGTTGATCGGGATTTTTGAGAGCTTCAAGAAGTAGTGCGTTAATGGGAGATTGATCAGCCATTGTTGCGGAGGAGAGGAGGAGAGGAGGGTGTCCCTGCACTGTGAGTGACAAGAAAGGGAGAGGAGCTCGAGAGACACCTCGGTCAGAGAGAAGAGAAAAAAGTGTGACAAGACAGTTTCGAGAACAAATATTTAAATATCTCAAAAATAACAAAATACGAAAATTAGGGAAGAAACATATCTCATATGAACCCTAATTCAACCTCCTTTTTCAAAAACCATAAATATCTCAACAAACAAAAATTCGTAAAAATAGGAGTAGATATTTAAATTGCCCTACCAACAAATTTCGAAAATAGATCAACTCAGCGGATATAAATAAGGGCAAAATAATTAAGAGATTATATTTTTTTTTTTTATTGAGCGAATAAGAGAAACACAGACAGATGTTCAACACCATGATGTTAAAGTTGAAACTGACAACCAAAAAGGGAATCAACATACCTTCCACAGAGATCGTGTGCCTAATCACATCCGATCTCCAGTACTAGTTGATTAACTTGTGTACTTTTCTTGCACAGGAGTTCCACACAGACAGTGTTCTAGCAACGTCCTGTCTATAGTACTATGGGGCAAGTATGAACACAAGACAAACATCACCATGTTTTATAGTCATTTTAGACCTCACTCTTGTGTCTATGACTTTATAACAGGAAAAATTAGTCAGAAAGAAAAACAAACTAAAACATCATGGAGAAACATCTGTCACACACAACTACATGTTGTTAAATTTCTTGATTAAGGGGGTGTGTTGCACATCCCTAGGGACTTCCTAAGATAAGAGAATCGTTCAAAGTCAAGAGCCTTAGTAAAGATATCCGCGAGTTGTTCTTTAGTCGAAATATATTTTAAGGACAACAAATTCTTCTCAACTAAATCGCGAATAAAGTGATATCTGATATCAATGTGTTTTGTACGGGAATGTTGAACTGGGTTTTTCGAGATCTCAATGGCACTAGAGTTATCACACAGCAATGTTAAAGAATCTGAAGACATACCGTAGTCATCCAGCATTAACTTCATCCAGATCAATTGGGTGCAGCAACTAGCCGCTGCAATATACTCGGCTTCTGCAGTTGAAAGAGAAATGCAGTTTTGCTTTCTACTGAACCACGATACCAGGTTGTTGCCAACTTTAAAGCATCCTCCGCTGGTACTTTTGCGATCATCAACATCGCCAGCCCAGTCAGCATCACTGAATCCTGTGATGTTAGTGTTATCACATTTAGAGTAAAACAATCCCATGTTAGAGGTACCTGCAACATATCTAATAATTCTTTTCACAACTTTGAGATGCGATTCCTTAGGATTCGCTTGATAGCGAGCACATACTCCCACACTGAAAAGGATGTCTGGGCGACTTGCTGTGAGATAAAGAAGACTGCCTATCATCCCTCGATACAATTTAGGTTCAACACTTACACCACTTGGATCTTTACTCAATTTCTCACTCGATCCCATTGGTGTTCTCATGTGCTTAGCCGATTCCAGACCGAACCGCTTGACAAGATTCTTAGCATATTTACTCTGAGAGAGAAACACTCCTTCTGAAGCTTGTTTGATTTGCAATCCAAGGAAATAGGTCAGCTCTCCAACCATGCTCATCTCAAACGTCTCTGACATGCTGATGACAAACTTATCAACAAGTTTAACATCAGTGGCTCCAAAAACAATATCATCTACATAAATCTGAGCAACAATCAAATCATCACCAATATGCTTAACAAACAGAGTCTTATCAGCATTACCTCGAGAAAACTTCAGAGTAAGAAGAAATTCAGTCAAACGTGCATACCAAGCCCTTGGAGCTTGTTTTAACCCATACAGGGCCTTCTTAAGTTTGTAGACATGATGTGGTCTGTGAGGATCTTCAAAGCCCTTGGGCTGTTCGAAATATGCTTCCTCATTGAGAACTCCATTGAGAAAGGTTGATTTAACATCCATCTGAAACAAAGAAAAATTCGAAGCGCATGCAATGGAAATCAAGAGTCTAATAGATTCTAACCTAGCAACCGGGGCAAAAGTTTCATCAAAGTCTATTCCCTCAACCTGAGTGTATCCCTGAG